>JADRCH010000153.1:1381366-1408757 GCA_019843965.1 Rhynchomys soricoides | reverse complement strand
GAAGAAGAAGAAGAAGAAGAAGAAGAAGAAGAAGAAGAAGAAGAAGATACATATAGGTGAATACTGCAACATCATGCTTTGTGATCAATAGGTATTCATACACTCTAGCCAATGTCCTTTCAATTACTGTGTACTCCTTTACATCCCAGACCTCCATGTGTTGGCCACACAGGACATTGTGATCTTTAAACAAGGATACAAAGGTATCCCTACCCCACCTCCACTTAGTATAAAATATAGAGGCAAAACAACTTGATGAGAATGCAGTTTCTGCCAGAGTCTCATTCCCTAAGAGGCAAGACTGTGCCATGCAGAGATCACCTTGCAGAGATTATCTGAAGGATAAGAGGGAAGGAAGTAGTCGAAAGATAATTTTCATCCAAGTTCTTGATGAGTCTAGAAGCTCTTCAGATTCATAGCAAAATTAAGGTGAGGAGACAAAATATTTCTTTCCTAGGCTAACCAGTTTGGGGATTTGGCTGACATGTAAAAAGTAGCATAGCATTGGATAGAGTCTGAACAACTATCTTTAGCTGAAACAATTATCAAGAAGTACCATTTAAGAGCAATAGTCATCACTGATGACATATAAGAAATTAAAGACTTTAGTTTTTTGTTGGACCTAAGAAGGGAATTATATTAAACACTATAAGTTTCCACTTAGGACATGGCACAATGCAATAGCTGTTGGTCCAGTCCAACCTCGCGATTTTTGTGTATGGTAGAGCACTGGAGGCTTCTTTTAACCATAGAGTAGTTTGATGAGGTCTTTGGGTTGTAATCACTGGAAGTAAATTTCTACTATTTCCATCCACAGTTCCTGCTGCACAGATCTTTGACCTTGTATATTATGATGTCTATACTTCTAAAATTCATAATAGGAACTCTTTCCTCCTTGGTGCTGTATGTTTTTAGAAGATATCTTCATCTCCTTTAAAAACAGGAGGTTGTTTTAAAATTGAGTAATTAGGGGCTCTTAACATCTGCTTAATAGTGTGTTATTTTTTAAAAAATAATCCATCCATAAAAACTTAAAAGATTTATGATTTGTTTTTGCCTGATCCTGAACATCAGCCTCAAATATGACTTTTTTTCTGCTTCTCTACATACTGTATCTATTACCTGTCACCTTAAAGGTACCTGCTTTAAAGGTTATTTAGCTTTACTGGAAAGACCAACCCATTGCCCAAGGCTAGATATTAATGGCCTTTTATTTGTCAAAAACTTTATCAGTCTTTCCTTCTTGTTTCCTAGGGTCTAGAAAATGTTTTCTATGGGTCTTTTGCCATCTTAAATTTTGTTGTCTGATCCACTGAATCCTAGATAATGAAGCACATTTCTCATGACTTTATCTCTTTTTGAAAATTTCTTGCTATATACAATCAACTGTAGCAAATGTACACTGGTATTTAACAACCACCAGCTGAATACATGGGCTCATTCTTATGTGTTTCAGGGGACAGTTTTACTCCATGTTTTATTTTTATATGACGTAGCAATCCAGAGGCCATGGTGGACTGGGTTTACCTGAAAGTGGGGCTGGAAATGAAAGGAAGGGGTGCTAGAGAAGGATGAAGCCAAGAAAAAAGGTTCTGATCAAGGCTCAAAGTTTAATTCTGCAGCTCCAGCTTATATAGGGAAAAACAACAAAATCCATCCTTTGTTTCAGCTGGATTGTGTTGCAAAGCAAGCTCAGGAGCAGTCTATTCTTCTAAGTTCTTGTTGGAAGTTGCAGTGCAGCAAGGCAGATGACTCCACCTGGGTCATTAAAGTCCATTGTGGGAAGGAAGCAATTAAGGTCTATTCAACCTGCTCAGGGCTGGGGAGGGCACAACACGACTTAAGTTCAACAGGCTGCTATAGCTGTCTTGATGCCACACATTTCACATGTTTAAGATATTTGTTACTATAGCATTCTATTTCAATCTAGCAATTTACAGGTTTTCTGTAAAAGGCTAACCACTGCAGCACACTGCCTGCTGATCTTTGTGACTTAATATTATGAAACTATGCTTCTCGTATATATCAGGAGCATATATACCAAGTATGTATCTCTTCATCATCAATTTATATACTTAGTGTCCTTCCATATTTGGGCACTGTTTTCAATATTTAATTTTTAAGATTCTCAAGTAAGGATAAAAATCAACAGAAAATCGGGTGAGGGAGATTCAAGAGAGGACATCACATTTAAAATGCCAAGAATCCTGTCTGCATACTTTCGATTACCTGATTCTTTTGCATGCTTCATTACCATTAAGAAGGTTTGGACATATAGACATAAACATGGCAATTTTTGTAGGAAGTCAACCTTCATCTCTAGTTGTGTTGGAGCAATTATCATCAGAAACAAAAGAGTAAAGACCTGTGTGCTACCCTACAACAGAAACAGTAAAATTGAAAGATAATTTCAGTGATAGAGATGAAAGATAGAAGCAAGTATGGGGTCTAGTAGAGACGAAAAGTGCATCAGTATAAACTGAGAAAGAAGATGCGTAGAAATACTGAAAATTAATTTAGGAGAAAAATGTGCTAATTGTGAAGAAGCAAAGCTTTCCTTAAAGTCTAAAGTGTCAAACACTTCATAGTGAGCAGAACAATGATACCTTAGGAGGGAGACCAATATCTGACATCAGAAGGAAGACAGCTAGAATATTGACACACATGTGTTGGAAAAGATTATCTGTTACAAACAAAAAATGTGTTTCTGTGTGATGTCAAAGTTATGTTTGCTTGTTCTTAACAACCATATTTTTAATAGGTAAGAACTTGAAATGATTCAAGTGTTCACCAATGATTGAAAGATAAAGTGTGTTGTAGAGTTTTCATATGTTGGAATATCATATTGTAGTAAAAACAAACAATCTCAACATTGAAAGAAAGTCAGATATAGTACATGATTATTAATATATAAAATCATCTCAAAAATGTAATCTCTGGGTATTAGAACAAAGAATACTGATTATGCCTAGAGGCAGGCATGGATTCAAGATGACATGAAGGGACTTTTGGGTTGTAGTAATATTTAAGCTTTGAGTAATTGTTGTTAGGTATCCTAAATAGAATAGTAGTCCCCCAGAAATGTCAATTTCTTAAATCCTGGCATCAGTGAATGTTACCTTGCATAGGAAAGGAAGATTTGTAGCTGTGTTAACTATCTTGAGATTAGGAGAATAGTCTCAGTTATCCAGATGGGCCCAATGCTACCACAATGGTCTCTACAAAAGGAATCAAGCAGTTCAGAGTCAGAGATGTGCCAGTGAAATGGAAGTTAAAATGATGTCTTTGAATATAAAAGATTGTTGAATTAAGGATGTGAACATTTGCTCAAAACTAGTCAAGGGTGGAAGTAATTTCTTCCCTTAGACCTCCAGAAAGAACTGAGCTTTGTCATCTGCTTGGCTTCTGTTCTGAAAGCCATTTCTAGGCTCTTGATCTATACAACTGCATCTTCATAAATGTCTCTGCTTGAGCCACCAATTTTGACCCTTTTTAACGCAGCAGAAGGAAACTAACATGAATATTGAAGTTACAAAAGATCATTGTGTACAAATATAAAATTTATGTGAATATGTATTCTATTTGAGTAAAATTTGTACACAAGCTCAAGGATAGAATAAAGGAGGCATTATTCTGGTGACAATTAGGGAGTAACTTAAAGCCAGTGTGCAACAAGTTATATTAGTAGTGTGGTGGAGGTGAGATCCAGCTTACAGTTGCTCAGTTAGTAAAGGAATTTGAGGAAGAAGAATGTATCTTCACAATTTAGGACGGAGAAAGCTATGGTGATATTGAATGTGGAGAAGTCACTGGTGCCATATTAAGGAAGCCATCTTGTTTAGTCTGACAAATGTTGGAACAATGTTTTATGTAGAAAAGGAGAGAAATCAGAGTAGTTGAAGGAGAGATGCCCACATTAATAATACACTCTAATATTCCCTAATCTGATGAGCAGGAGATAAATGGTACACTTATGATCTTATTAATAATATTGAGTTTTGTGTGTGTGCATATGATTACAGTATAATTACAATGTTGCTCCTTTCCCTTCCCTCCCTCCAGATTCTCCTATGCACCTCCCCCATTCTTCTTCAAGTTCATGGCCTCTTTTTTCACTAATTGTTATAGCTTGCACACATGTATATACATATATATCCCAAATTTGAACATGTTATTTCTGTGTGTTGCATGTATGTATGTTTTCAGAGCTGACCCTTTGGTGATTTAGTACACATTTCCTGGAGATCACTATAGAAATGATAAAAAGCCTCTTGCACTGTTTTCCTTTTCTTTTTTTCCTATTTATTTATTTATTTATTTATTTGCTTTACACTCTAATAGCAGCCCCCTCCCTCTTCCCCTCCCAGTTGCACCTTCACAAATCACTCCCCCCATTACCACCCCCTTCTCCTCAGAGAAGGAGAAGTTCCTCTTGGGTACCACCTTGCTCCGCGACATTAATTCTCAGCAGGACTAAGCACATCCTCCACCAGTAAGGCCAAACCAGGCAGTCCAGCTATGACACAGGGATAAAATTGCAGCAACAAAGTCAGAAACAGTCCCTGGTCTGATTTTTAGATGACTCACATGAAGCTGCACATCTGCTATAAATGTGTAGGAGGACTAGGTCCCACCCCTGCATGCTTTTTGGTTGGTAGTTCAGTCTTTGTGACCTTCCACAGGCCCATGTTAGTTGACTCTGTAAGTCTTCTTGGGGTGTCCTTCATCCCCATGTTTTCCTTAAGTGTGAGATACCAGAGAAAGCTGTCGTATTAATGTCTGTGTCACCTGTGTCACAGTTACTGCCTTAAAAACATGCTTCGATAAAATTTATTTCAAAAGTTTGTAGATTGTATGGCTGAATGTTATAGTTATGATTGGCTTGGCTTAGCTGTGCTAGGTTTACTCATTTACCTACAATCAGCTGATTCATCCAGGTATGGTCAGTGGTTCCAGAGAGATAGCTGATCTCTACAATGTTCTCTGTTATCCTATCAGAAGCTGCTATCAATAAATCTCCTCAAGAGGACAGAGTTTCAAGAGATCAAGAAGAGGTATCCAAGGCAACTTGAGGCCTAAGTTTATAAAACACATTCTCAGCCCCTTCTTTTAGCCAATGCTAAGTCCTAACACAAGGCCAAGTCCAAAGAGAAGCAGTCACATGGCAAGAAGGAAGGACTCAGTGAAAAGAAGATTTTGAGTTTAAATCACCATACTGAAATATTATTTCAATTATGGCCAAAGATAGCTCATGAAGAGTACGTTTTCTGCTGATTTCTTCCTTCATTTGCTGGTAACCCAGCATAAGCTTTTCTTATGTTGGTTTCTTGGCTACCGGAGAGTCAAGATGTAGAACAGTAGAGCAAGTCATGATTTGAAGTGTACAACAACTACTGATTTGGTGTTCTGTAAGACCAAGCTTCAGTACCTCGATTGATTTTAGAGAAGGACAGTTTATACATTAGTATCAGTTATAAATAAAAATAATAGTCAACTGTATATTTACCAGTAGATAATTCAAATTAAACTGAAGAGATTCCAGAGATATTTAAACACATCAAAAATCTAGATAAAATGCTAACATTTCTGTTATAGCTATCAAATTGCTGGTATGCTTTGCTATGACTCAGTTCCTTGGCACATGCTGAAAAGCATCACACTGACCTAGTGCACAAGACAGTGGAGCATGTCACAGAACATATTTAAGGTCACAGTGTCTCCACCTTCTCTACACCTTTCTCACTTTGGCTTTTCTCTCTGAGTGGAATGCACTCCATAATGATATTCAATATGGATACTGAACCTGCAATTTATTATGTCAGCCTGGACAGTGCCTGTAGCAATGCAGGTTTTTATCTCTGTGGATTCTCCAGTGCAGATCGCTTTGAGTATCTGTGTGTTAGCAAAAAGTTCGAAGTCGGATGGATGCAGAAACCACGAGTGGACAAAAAGGCACCTTTAGAAACTACAAACCAGCAACCCAAAAGCCTTTTAGCTGTAAGTCAGCAGACTTTTATGTCAAGCTTGACTGACTAATTATTGCTTATAATTTGCATTAGGATTAATTAACTAATTAGAGAGGAATGTCTGAAGGCAAAGTTATGGCTCTGCTTGTCAAGCTGAGGACTTTAATTATTCTGATATTTTTAATTATAATCAGCCGCTGAATGAGTATTACATTGTCAGCTACTATCACTGAAAGTAGGCTAGGCGAGGGGGCTGAGGAAGTGGGGCCTCACACTACTCCCGTTATTAGCTGCGCAAAGATATGGTCAGGCTGCCACAGAAATGAGACCCTCCAGTGGCAACAGTCTTTTAAATTTGCACAAAACTGTGAGAACCATGTTTCTTGTTGGCTTGCCCAGTGAGACCAAGAATAGTGGAATATTCTCTGAAGCAGAATCAGGAATCAGTCTTGTTTCCACACCTGCCTGCAGATGGCAAGACAGCTAACCCAATGAGCATAGTAAGAGAGTGGGTTTAACCAACTTACCAGTATCTTCTGAATCCTAACACCAGCTTCCTGCATCCCTTTAAAAGATATTTACTCAAAAACTGGGCTCCTGTGGCTTTTGTCTTTTTCTCTGAATGACACAATCCAAGACTTTGAATATGTGTTAAAACTGCTTTGAGTATTTGAAAGCAAGTTGACAAATATGCTTACCATTTTGTCCATAATCAGTTAAAAATTGATTGATTAAACTGTAGTATGTTGCTATATAATAACAAGAATCAGAGAATATAGAAGTTTTAGTACATTAGCCAATTTTACAAGGTATCTTGGAATTTCTGCCAGGTTATTATGAAGTTAAGTGAGCACTATATCCCAGAAATTATTTTACAACAATTGTCAGAAGCTCCATCAAAGTGAATGTTTCCAAATAATTCATCAAAAACACACAGAAAGAAAAAAAAAAAAACAGTGTGATTTATTGAACAGCTACAAATCTTTTTATTTGCCTCAGATAATTACAAGAAACAAACTTGATGCTTAAATGATGTTAAAGGTCCCAAATCACTCACAGACTGGTA
This sequence comes from Rhynchomys soricoides, assembly GCA_019843965.1. Lineage (NCBI taxonomy): Eukaryota > Metazoa > Chordata > Mammalia > Rodentia > Muridae > Rhynchomys > Rhynchomys soricoides. The sequence continues at coordinate 1,401,725 of JADRCH010000153.1, read as the reverse complement.
AAGTCCTGCAGACTTAGTGTCAAGGCACCACACAAACATTGTGCTGATTTCTTTTTGTTTTCAAAGATGCCCAGGAGTGAATTCACAGATTCTCAATCACACAAACACTCTGGAAGCATCATAAGCAATGTATTCTTGGAAAATGTGGTTTAGGAGCCAGGGCAGTCATTTAGCGTTTCATTATTGCTAAAATGCTCTGCAGTTAGCTCGTCTCTGTTTCCCACCTTTGTACAGTAGGAAGTCAATAAAGAAATATTATTGTTAATAAAATCATAGACTGTTGAGACCCAGAGGAAGGACCTTTGAGATGAGCAACACTCTGTGGTTTGCTTTGGTAGCTTGAGAAACTATTTAGCAAATATTTGCATGGTCATTATCCTGAGTTGGGCACTATTTGAGGCATATTCAAGTGACCTAAAGTGTTTTCATGTTGCTGAATCACAGAGATTAAGCAACTTGCCCAAGGTGGCACAGCTAGCCCATGGTAGGGCTGGTAGTTGAACCTTAACTGAGGAGGCCATGCTGGAAGCAGCTGTAAAAACATCCCATCACATGTTGGTGCTTGGCTCATGGCCTTTTTATCTTTTCTGTATTCATCTGTCAGTGTGGATAACGATAGGGCTTGCCTCATGAAGTTGTTGAGAAGAGTCAGTGAAGTCAATGAGCTGAAATACAGTACATTTGTAACATTTGATGCTCAGTTAGATAGCAGGTCCAAGTTCCAAGTTATTCACATTAAGGAATCAAGCATCAGAGATCAAGTGACTGGCTAAGCTTCACTACATCAGTAAGTAACATAAGAGGAGACCTTGAGTCACCAGATACTCCAGGGTTTCCCTCCCTGTCTCCTCATGCTTCTCAGGATTACTAATTTGTCTTCTAATTTGTGCTTGGGACTTTCTCGTTTGTAAGATTGGGAGGCAAGTGGTTTCATATTCTAATAAACACTAATTTTATTTTGCAGCTGCCAGGTAATTTTGGCTAATGGTCAACTTCTTCATAAAAAGTTACCTACTCTTGGGAAGTCCACAGGCAATTTCTCAACAATGCCAAGCTCAGATGACAATGCTCAGTGTTCTTTAAGTGTAATAGTGAGTAAATATTGCCACTTCAGCAAATACTGTCACTGTCTCAGAAAAAGTAATGGCTGTTAAGGGTTAAACCAACTTACTTCTGGATCGGATAGAATCCATGCCCAACTTGCAACTGTTGTTCAGCTAAATTAACATAGGGTTAAACTGACTTCTAAATATTTGTAAGTATATCCACAAACGAAAAGCTTCTCCCAGCCTTAACCAGAGAAACCTGTCTTTGTAATGACAATAAATGCAGACCTATGGCTGCTCAAGATGGTGACAGTAAGTGGTGATTGTGGGTTCTTCCCCAGATAAGACTGTCTATCGGCTCCTCTAAGGCTCAGAGAACTCTGGAAAAGATGAGGCAGGAAGAATATAAGAGTTGGAAGATAGACTGTAGAATGCTATCTTCTAGATATGATGCAACTATTGCAATCATAAGCTCGGCGGCTGTGGGTACTTCCAGTGGGCCTGCAAAAGACTGGTCATGTCACAATCAATTATGAAGTGGGGAGGGACTCATGGACGCTGACCTTTACTACTGATCCTTTGACTATTGATACATTATGGGAAGAGGAGAATTGCTGTGTTTGTTTGTTTGTTTGTTTGTTTGTTTTTCAGCTGTGAACCAACTGCTGAACCCGCCAAGCTACAGTGGAAAGCTGTAAACCAATGGCCACACAGACAGTTCTATTAAAACACAGTGGACTATAAAACAAAACAGACATCAATGTAAACAAGAGAATCATAGAGAAAAGAAAGGAGAGATGGGTGGGAAAATAGAGAAGAGAGTGGATAGCAAGAGTAATCAGGGTGAATCGTGTACATATATGAAAGTAATGAAGAGCAATTTTTTTTAAAAGTTTTATCTTTTTATTTTTTTCATACTTTCTTTACATTTCAAATGTTTCCCCCTTTCCAGATCTCCCCTTTGGAACCTCCCCATTCCCTCCCCCCTCCCCATGCCACTATGGGGGTATTCCCCCACCTACCCACCTACCCACTCTGGTCATCCCTCCTTGGCATTCTCCTATACTGGGGCATCTAACACCCTCAGGCCTAAGGGCCTCTGCTTCCCCTGATGGCTAACAAGACCCTCCTCTGCCGCATATGTGGCCAGCACCATGGGTCCCTCCATGTGTATTCTTTGGTTGGTGATCCAGTCTTCGGAAATATTGAGGGGTCAGACCAGTTGCCACTGTTGCTCCCTCCCTGGGTTTGCAAACTCCCTCAGCTCCATTGAAGAACAAATTTAATTGTAAAGGAAAATAACTTCCCACTTCACTTCAGGAAGTGAGCCTATGTGTTAAAACCTCATTATCAACAGCTTAAATAAAGGCAGGATCCTTTGTTGGAGTTTGTTGTCAAACTCGCCTTATTTTTTTCACTGTTCAAAGTACTCCTTATGCTACAATAGAAATTTGCCTTAAGCTTGTTTCTCCAGGATTCAGTGTACCTGCTCCCCTAGCCTCCTATTTTAAGTTTATTCTCTAACATTCCCTTCTTGTAACATTTGTCTCACTGCCACTGCTACTTACAATGCTTGTAACAGCCCATTTTTAACCTATGGTCTTCATGAGTCATTGTCCTCCCCCTGGACCTTTGAGGGGCAATGCCATTTATGCCCTATGCTAGGCCCACGTAAACACAGCAAATCGGACACAGGGCAGACCTCTGTTGACATGTATGGTGATGATGAACACAGAAAAAGGGAAGCTGGTTCACGGGCAGGAGATGAGCCTCTCAGAGGCATAATCTATTGTTAAGACTGCAAAGCATGCAGTTAGAAGGGTAGAGGTGGGGGACGTGGGGGGGGTCATCTCAAAGGTAGTGGCTGGAGTTGTAGGTTTTCTCAGATGGTTATGATTTGGGGTTGGCCTTACAAAGGGCCCTTCTGCTCAAAAGGAAGCTGTATTCACCAACAGGACTCGACTGAGTGTTCTTTATTAGAAAACATCTGTGGAGTATTTGAAGTCCGATGCTTCTCTGCAAAGAGTGTCCACGTTTTCTGCTCCCACATGCCATTTACATCACACTGTCTCCTCTACAAAATATGTTTGAAAACAAAAATCTCAAACGGGCTGCTTTATTTCTTCCTCACCAGTCAGCATTCTTTGGCTTGAAAGGGCTTTCATCTCCAAGGCTGCCGTTACCCACCCACTGCCCCCACCCCTGAGGAATCAAAAGCTACTTTGTCAAGCTCAGGCATCAAAATGAACAAAACCGTAATGAGACTGTCAATGTTCAATGACTAATGCAGGTTTATGGCCATGATGCAGATGCAGGAGGCAAGTGCGGACATACCTGTAATTGTTTCTAATAACAGTGGGCAGATTAACGTGACTTTGTCTGATGATATGATTAATGTAAATAGAGCAGAAATAAAAAAAATAGTGCAGAGAGTCTTAGAAAAAGCAGAAGCACCAAAAACAAAATTAAAAATATATAAAAAAGAAGGTTTTATGTGTTGTTTGGGTGGTTTTGTTTTTTATGGCTGGGATAGTAAGTAGAAAGCAGAAACATATACACACTTTTACAAACAAGACACTAAATGAGACCAAAAGCTGTCCATACTCACATGAGAGGAACATGAGGAGCTTGGAGAAGGCAGTGGCTTCCTCAAATCCTTGCTTTCCTTGCAATGGAAACACTGAATTCAGGACCACATCACTGATCAGGTATGGTAATGAAGGAAATGTCTTAGAACAGTGAAAGACTATTTAGTGAGGCTGTCTTTGCTACGGTTTCTATTGTTGCAATAAACATGGCAACCCAAAACAACTGGGAAGGGAAGGTTTATTTATTTCAGCTTTTGGTTGCTGTGAATCATGTAGGGAACTCAGGACAGCAACAAAATGAGGGGTGTGTGTGCAGGGGTACCTGGAGGCAGGAGCTACCGCAGTTAAGTGTGGCTTACTGACTTGCTCTTCATTGTTGGCTCAGTTTGCTTTCTTATGTACTTCTTATAAGGTGATCCTTATATTCAGGATCACCTGGCCAGACAATGGAACTACCCATGAAGGGCTGGGCTCTCTCACATCAATCATTACTCAAGACAATACCCTACGGATTAGCCTACAGGCCAATCTTAGGGAAGCATTTTCCAGTTAAGATTCCCTCCTCACAGATATGTCTATGTTTATATCAAGTTGACACAAAACAACAAGCACAGGGGATATATTTGTTTTAAGTTGCTCAAACAGTAAGTTTGGCTTGCCAGTACGAATTATCACTCCTAAGATCGCTGGGCATTTTTAGTGGCCATCATCTTAGACTCTCATACAGAGGTTGTTTTAAGGGCTATTAATGTGCACAGAATTCTCTGTTTATACTGTCAGTCACCAAAGGCTTTGCACTTTTTCATTCCATACCTTGTGTGTTGGTCAATCATCTTTGCATCCTTGGCTGACCATTATCATTGTAAGCTGTCTAAACTGCAATACAATGGCTCACTCCACAGTTCTGTTTAGAAGTCTCAGTTACCTCGTCTCTCATATTCCTTTCATCAACTGTGAACTATTCTATTCATACACTATGCCATCAAGACTTCCAGATAAATCAAAGCCACGAAAGTCTGTAATATATGATTCACATAAACTTGAAGATAGGAGTTTATGCCCACCAAGGCTTCCCTCAACACTTCCGTAGGACTTCTACACGGTTCCAGGTAGCTGGCTGCTAGAGCACTGTATTTCAAATGAGTAAGCGTCTAAGTTTGAAGTCTCTTTTTGCATATGGCAGTTTTTATGCTCTCGATAAACTCCAGGATGGCCAAGATGCTTATCTTTTGAGTTTTCACTTTTCTGGCACTACTCCAAATGGCTCCTTATATCAACACTGGAATTCGGTGGATTTGGAAATCACTGAAAGTGTCACATGGGACTTCTGAAGCCTACTTCTTCATTTATATGCAATAGATTTAGTCTCCATGAGCTATTCTGTTAGGGATGCAGGATTGATAAATGTAGAGCTATTCTAATATGAGCAGCCAGATGACAGTTTGATAGAATAGCGGAGTCTTTCCTTCTTCCTGAGATAATATCCATCCTAATCTATAATGTTAAAACAGCATGTTGTTGCTGAAGTGAGAACAATAGTGGTGTGTTCTAACATATCATTAGTATGACAAAATAATTCATTGGCCTGTGTCAGTACCTCAAGTCAAATACAAACTATTTTTATTTGGAGGAAATCTGTTAAATGTATTGGGAAAAAAAAAAACCTAGCCATAACATCCTGCATACGTTTGCTTTTTAAGCAAATTGAATCATATCAACTCCCAAAACATGGTGTAGAATGAATATATAAGTAGGTTTCAGATGGATCAGTGAAATCGCCATAGGCTCAAACTCTAATGCTGCAACTCAAGAGTCACTCACCTGAAACTAGCAGCGTCTGCAGCTGAGACTCGGGCTGCTGGCAAAGCAGCTTTGTCTCTCCCTTCAGGAGATCATGAGTGTATGGGGCATGCAACTGTGTGTCAAGGGCTGCACCCACATTCACTCCCTCCTGCAGTATTTAACAGACAGGGTCTCTGAAAGCACTTATAGTCCTTTGAGGAACATCGGGGCCATGGTCTAGGAACATTTCATCTGGCTGATGGTCCTTTCAGGCCATTTTCTATTCCCCATGAAAAGAGGTGCCCTAAGTAATGACATGCATTCATTTTTTTTTTTTTATTCAATGTATATTTATTCAGTAGGACATGTGTGCTGTCTTTACTCTGTTAATTTTTAGGGATTTAAACATATTCAGCCTCTGAGGAATCCATCCTCTGATAAAAGAAATGCATACCTATTTATACTATATATACTCGTTATATATATATATATATATATATATATATATATATATATATATATATATATATATATATATATATATAGTACAGGGATGTTGTGAATGTGATCAGGCTTGCACATATCCAAAGCAGGATTTTAGCAGATGAGTTAAGTAAGTAAGGCAGGCTTCCTTAAGGAGGCGACATGAAGCTGATTGCTAACACTGTGCAGAATGATTCTGTGTTGTGCAAAGGAAGGCAGAAGGAGTGAAGGCAGACGAAACTGAATGGATCGTGGCTGGAATATGAGATGGAGCTTTGGGGGCAGTAGTGAGAGGTAACGCTGTAAGAGGAACATTGAGGGTTTCACATTCTCCCATAGGGTTTCATCTCCACGAAGGAGAGGTGGTGAATTAATATGCCCAACTTACCTCTGTTTTCTGGTCCTCTCATGACGGTTGTAGGTTCAGGACATGGATCAGTCATGAGCTGCTTCCTTTGTAGGACATAAGATGGAATTATGAAATATCTGCATTTAATAAACTGGTCTTCATAAAGAAGCTCAATTACCCTAACAGTCTTATAATCAGATATGTATAAATTAAACATTCTGTGTAGATTCTTTGGCTTCAAATAGCTACTTTTATGTGAGACCCCGTCCATCATATATGAATGAAAGTTTGGACTAATTTAATGAAATTGATGGCAAAATAGATTTTTTTCTTCTTCTTACCAACAACGGGACACTGTTAATGCACTAAGACAGGACCTTGTCATCTGTAGCAGGGCTACCAAAAACTCCCACCAGCTGTCTGATGGTGCCTGGCATTCACAGAGGCCATGAAGCTGGAAGAAGAAAGCAGGAGATAGGCAGTTGCAAGCCCTGGAGAGGCATACCAGAGTCAAGGGATTTGCATAGTAAAATTGAAAGCATATTTGCATTCAGGAATCAAACGCATGCATTACCACTGTCCTGGAAATAGGCTGACTCAGACCATAGGACTAAATAAAAGAATAATGTTTACTCAGAACTGATGTACTTGTTTAAAAAGTTAATGTTTTAAGCTTTCTGCCTTCTAGCAAAACATCGCTAATCTAATTAGAGTGTTTCCAACCCCACTTGGCCTGTAAGCAGGCCTGCAGTGCATCGAGCACTCACCAGACAGGATGGACCCCAGGCCCTTTCTCTTCAACCCCTCAGTTTAAAAAGTTCAGCTCTACCCTCATTCTCCTCAGCAAGTCTTTTCTTCTCATTTCTTAGCCAGCCACCAGGCACATTCTAGCACTTTACACTCTTGAGAATCCCAGAAAGCAACTTTATTTGGGTGATAGGTCCTTCCCTCTAAGACATTCTTAGAGCACCACGCAGCAGATACCTAATTGCAAAGACACAGAGGGTTTAGCAGTCACTGGGGGTGGGGTGGGGGGGAACATTATATCATTAAGGCTACTTCCAGAAAGTCTCTTTAAGGCTCACAACTCAGACTTCAGCAAGTTAGCTTTTTCAAACATTTTTCTGGATTCTCGTGTTAAAGCTGGCTACCTCTTATTAGAGACTGGAAGGTGGACAATGTTAAAGGTTATGGACACTGGGGTTGGAGATGGAGGAGGAATTAATTATACATAATCATATACTAAATCTAGCTTGCGTTTAATTATTCAAGATGCAGGAAAAAGTAGACCCTATGGGTGTTGTACAAATCATGAAATAAAAATATAATTCAAGATGGGGAAGTTTCCCTGTAATTTTCACCAAAATGGAGTTAGTTATGACTGGAGATGCTGGGTGAGAGTATAAGACCAGAGCCCTGCTTTAGTACTCTTCAATTCCCCCAGTTGCTAGCTTTGTAGATGGAGAAAAATGGAGCAGTTTAGTAGTAAGTGCAGTAGTAGTGAGAAGTCACATTGCCGGGTCTGTACAGTGTGTCCGTTATCTTTTGATTACTCCCTGTGTACACAATCCATGAGAAAGCACTGTGTGACCATATGCTATTCTCAGTTCACAACAAGAATCAGAGACAAGGAGTGGTCATCAGTTGACTAGCTGATGACATCGAGTTATTTTCACACAAGAAGTGTGATTAATAAGCATGTTCACCAAAGCCTGAAATGTCACTGTTACAAAATATATGGAATCTCTGGGTTTTCTCCTTCCAAACTTGAGGCAAGAACGGAGCCATTGTTGCCTCTTCTGCTCACCATTTTGGAAAGGTTAAAGAATACTTATTTTGTGTCTATTATGGGCCCATAAGAGCCATAATTAAAGCTTTAGGTCTCAGAACTCAACATGAGACTCTTGATGCTTTCCAGGGGCTCAGAAAAACACTTGCTACCCCTTGAGGAATGTTTGAGTCACCTGCTAGAAACATTTGATTTTTTTTCAGATTACTTTCTACTCCCCATCTAAGGACTGCCCTAAATTATGACATTCACTTGTTTGTACATCTATCTAAAGGGGCATTTAGCTCCTGTGTTTACTTAACCATGAGGTGATGTTGAGACTGATGAGTCCATGTCCATCCACAGACTGAAAACCTGACATTAAGTATTAACAGCTGACAATAATCATGGTGAGTATGGGTGGTTATATACTTAAATCAGTAGTTTTCCAAAACCAACACATAGCAAGCAAAGCAAACCAGCATATTTATTGTTCAACATAACTAACTTAATATCCTCAAGGTTTTATTCAAGCATAATAATCTTGAATGGAATTTATTTTATATATACTTAGTTCATCTCTTCACAGATTGTTTGTGTTGAATTATGTTGTGTCTTTCATTGAAGAAAAATAAAAATGAAACAGAGGCTGTGATCCTATTTCCTACCCGATTTATTAATTACCATCTCTGATTAATACTGATATCATCTCGTGGATCATATACCATATTGCACAATACTTTCATTGTAACTCAGAACTCAACCATCACCCAGTTGCTGAATAGGGGAGATTATATCACAAGTAATGTTTACAGGGTACTAACAGCCTCATAAAGATAAACATCAGAAATTCATTTGAAAACCTAAATCATTGTGTCAGTTCCTAAGTTTCCACAAATGGCTTCTGTGTGTATCTGTCTTTGTGTTTGTGTGTATACGTTTACCAAGACTTTCAGCAAGGCTCATCTTCGACACATTTGTATGAGGGTGTGGCCATGGTCCATGAACACGAAAGCCTTAGTTTTACATGGTTCCATTGCCGTATAGAAAACCCCTTCTTTGTGAAGCAAGTAACAGTGAAGTAAATAGCTGAAACGTGCCCCCGGATAAAACGTAGGAAGGTGGTTTTCCAGTGTATGATTATCCTATGTGGAACTGACTTGATGAGACAACCTTTCAGCTTGCCTCTTTGTGTTCCCAATTCCAAATCAAGAGAAACACAAAGTTTATGCCAGACACTCAATGCCCACACTTACCTGTAGCAAGGGGTTTCAGAGCTTTGGAGTCACAGAAATTTTACACTCGGTGGTAGTCATTCCATTATTTGCTAACTATTAAATCTTGGACAAGTTTCTGACCTTTGCCTGATTGGTGAGGATTATATAATTATACATGTGTACCAATTCTAGTGCTTAATACTAAACAAATTAACAATAAAGTTTAATTACTGTATCTGCCACCTTGGAGGACCACCAACGGCTTGTTACAGAAAGCATCTATAAAAGTGCAAGTGAAAGTCTTTAGCACAGCCACTGGTCCATTCTTGTAGATTTCCTGGGATGGAAAATCGTAAAAACAAAAAGGACTGTATTTTTACTCAAGGTGCAGGTGTGAGGTTCTCATTTAAATGCCCATCTCATTTCTGCTTGCCATTCCTTTGTTTTGACATATACTGGGCAGATGGGCCTATTTCCAAAGCTGAAATGTCGAGATTTGGTCAAGAGTCAAAACTTTGTAGTTTATCTTCTGATCATTCAGGTTATTCCAGGAGACTAGAGACCACCCTCAGACACAGTTTTGGCATCCCTGGAGATGAGCACCCAGGTACAGTACTGTATGTCTATTGATATATAAATACACAGACAGTGATAAAGTCAGGATTCATAGCTGGTGTTGAGTCAGCCAGAAGCCCAGAGGCCAATGGGACTATGAGGTACTTCTTATGTACATCCCAGACATCTCTAGGCTGAACTTTGGTAGAATTATTTTAGATCTAAGCATCCTTTAGAAGGTAACCCACATAAAATTAAAAACCTCATACTGTCTATCAATTTCAAACAGCACTCATTTAGAGGAATATCACACCACACATTCTGTAGTGTAAGCAATGCAGAGTCACATTTCCTTTAAAACTGTAGTTCTCAATCCGTGGGTTGCAAACCAGTTGGCAAAACCTCTATCTTCAAAACATATTTACACTATGATTCATAACTGTAGCAAAATTACTAGTTACGGTGCAGCAGCAAAATAATTTTGTGGCTGAGGGCCACCACAAGAGGAACTGTATTAAAGGGTCGCAGCATAAGGAAGGTTGAGAAGTAGAGCTTTAGAAAGAAATGTGGACCTAGGAAGAGTACATGGTTCTGGCAACAGTTGAGCTAGTGATAGCAGGGAATGTGAGAGGTGGTGCTGGTATGTTGGAGAAATGGGGGTGTTTTAAGAAAGGAATACTGAGGATAGACTACTGCTCAAGTGGTTGAGTCAAAGAGTCTCCCTCTGAATATGTATTCTCTATGGCTCCTTTGTTCTCACTTCTCATTTTCCTATCTCCAGTTCTCTTTGCTTTACTCTAGGATCTTTACTTGGCTTGTGGCTCCATTTCTGATGGGAAATTCTTCCTGTGCCTGTAAACCTACCAGCTGCAGCTAATATGGCTACTTTAGTGAAATTATTTTTCTATTTTTGAGTTTGTTAGACTCATCTCTGCTACTTGAGATGTGCACTTAGGAGTTATGCATTTGTGTAGGGAGGGGTGGTATCTGTTTGAGTGTCTATGCACTACATACATTCCTGGTGCCATTGAAAGCCAGAGGAGGGCTGTGTCTCCTCTGGGATTGGAGGTACAGATGACTGCAGCTACCAACCAAAGAACATACACAGGCTGGACATAAGCCTACCGGCTCATATGAAGCAGTTGCACAGCTTGGTCTTCGTGTGAGTCCCGAATAACTGGAGTGAGGGCTATGCCAAAAGCTGTTGCCTGTATGGATGCGTTCTTCTAGCTGGACAAATTTGTCTGGCCTCAGTAGGAGAAGAAGCTCCTAGCCTCACAAAGACTTGAAGTACCAGGAAGGGGGAAACCTAGCAAGACCCCAACCTGCTCAGAGGATATGGGAGATGGGGGAGGGATTATGGGAGGGCATGACTGGGAGGAGAGTAGTGAGAAAGATAGAAAGTAGGTAAAAAAAATAATTAATTAAAAAACTCTTAATGATGGTACCAAATAAAGACCTTTTTGCCTCCCGAACTGCACTAAGACTACATTGACCTGATTGTTAAGTTGTATTGTATCAAATTCACGTCTTTACTGGCAGGTTAAATCTAATTAGCTTTACCACTATGATCTCAGGTTGGCAAGCTCTAAGAAAGTTTAACCTTATTGGAATCAAAACACTTAATAGCAATATTAATGCATTGGGATCCTTTCTATAATGAAAATTCACAAAGAAGTCCAGTTTATAAAACATAGAAAAGCTTAAATAGTTATGCCTCTGATATGGGTAGCAAATCTCCCCAGGAGAGGAGAAGAGACTTCAATATAAATGTTGAAGAGTTCTGCTTTTCACTGATATTATACATCCATTCTATTGATGAGCAATCTTTTATAAACTATGTTTTCTAGTTTAAAATCTCTAAACCTTATAAACATACAAGGCTTAAACATTTTATACGAAGGAGCAAGTAGGCATTATAAATGCCATTTTATCTACCTATCAATCTATCTATCATCTATCTATCAATCATATATCCATCCATCTATTCATTTCATTTCTTGCCATGGAATGCAATACTAGGTATATAATGTAGCACTGATCTATATCCTGGCTCTTTTTAACTTTGTCTTTTGTGACGTCTTACTCAGTTGCCTACCCAGGACTTGAACTCACTCTGTCTCCCAGGTCATGGTTGAACTTTTCATCCTTTTACGTAAATCTTACAAGGAGCTTGCAGGCATCTTTCACCAGGCCTGGATCCTGTTGTTTTCACTTTTATTGTATATGTCCTTTCCATGTAACTTTCATAAGTAGAAACCAGTTTATGGGATAAGCTGTGTGACCTCAATATTGATGTTCAATTATAACTACAAGTATAAAGCCCATATTTTTACATTACTCTCGGGGCCTTCAGATTAATTCTCTGGGGAAAGAAATTACCCAGTAGCCTAAAATCCATTAGACTAAAATAAAAGTTTTAGGAATTTGCAATATATATATATAATATATATATTATAGGAAGGTCTAGATATGCTTTTCTTTTGATATGCTGATGACATTGTTTTGCCTTGAATGGGGAATGCTCTCAGCAGACAGCTGGTCATGCTATCTCATTCCCATGAAAATAATGACTTGCAATCAAGGATGCAAAAACCAAAAGTATTATTATAGTTTCCTAAAGTTGATTGCTTCAGTCTATTAAACCTATAGCTCAGACTCACTCAGTTGGTCACTCAGGGTGATTTTATTGACTTCCTTGGAATGAGAGACCAAGGGTTCTGTGCTTTATAAGGGCCTAAGAAAATGTCTGAGTACAAGGAAGAAAATATATTGATCTCACAATGCAAAAAGGAATACTGCTTGAGGAAATAGGTAAGTGTTGAATCATCTCCCGAAGGTGACACAATGCTAACTAATATAATGCCACTTCTCCACTGTTATATGTCAATATAATAAGCTTTAAACGAAAAAAAGAACAAAATGAATTATTTATTTTCCATAAACCTCGAGATTTGAAAATGTACAAAACCCTTTAAGACAACTTATAGGTAATAATACATCTAAAGCCAAATGCTGATTTAATTTAAGGTTTCTTATGAATTCATGTGAAACTGCAACAAGGAAGATCCAGAAAAGGATTTGAAAAGTTTCTGTACATTTAGCAATCAATTCAATTCAGCAGTTTCATTAATCTACAACATTTCTCAGAAAAATTATTATGTCAAATATTGTCAGTGTCCAACTTAACTTAGAAACACTTAAGAGCAAAAAATCTTAGGCATTTAATAACCCATTGATTCATATGTTAGCAGCGACACAAAGCTGTTTCTGTGGAATAATCTAATTTCTCAAAGTAGATGTCTGTGGCCCAGTATATGGAAACAGAAATATTGTCCTTACTAGACAGTTTTGTTTGGGTTTTGTGACTAATTTCTAGAAGAATAAATTAACTTCTCATATTTTTCTATAATTGTATTTATTCACCTTGTTTCCTAGTTTGTATCAGGGATGGTTATAATAGCAATGACAGATAGTGTTGCAGAAGACACATAGATTTGCTCATTTCTCCAGATAAAATTGATTCTAGTGATTCCATGCCCTGTTGTCAACTATTGTGGTTAGGATGTGTTAAACAGATCAGCTCTTTAAAATTGCAGAGAAAACTGTACATGTGTGACTGTCATTTTCCATTCAGAAGGGCTGTGAATTCCATAATTTCCTTAAAGGGATTCACCGATAATAACAACGATAAAGACATTATACCTTACAGTTCTTTGTAAAAGCTAAATTACTAGGAGGTCTGGTCAGGATGGCAGGATCCTGAGCCTCACCCTCCCACTTGCCTTCCTCCTTTACTTCATCGGGGTAAAGCTCCTGATAGGGCTTTCAACTGTGAACTCTGTGTCTTGTAATAGTGTAGAGAAATAGATGTGTTTCTCCATGTGTTGGCCAAGTCATTAAGGATACTGCCTATCACAGGATTCAGAGACTTCCCTAAGAAGAGCCACATGAGAAAATGTCAAGAACGCCATCACTTCTGGTAAATAGACAACTGTCCCTTTTAGAACCAGTCACTAGGGTCCAAAACTACAACTGTCCTTCCTGTGTCATTATTGGTTGACATCCTTTCCCACTGATATTTTAAATATTTAGTTGCATTTCCTCCCTTTATATATCATAAATGTAAGTTTTTACAAAAGAGCTAAAGGAAAAAAACTAAGCATACAAACGGAACAATTGAGTTTCATTGAACCGATGACTCCAAAGTAACATGTCATCTCATGTAAAGTCAGTTTCCAAATCCAGGCTTTTCAGAGGCTGGACTGTCTTTTGCTAGTTGGTCATTTAAATGACTCAAAAATGCTAATGGGTAAGCAATGCAACCTGAATATAGATTTGTGGGAGACACTGCTGTGCTCCTGAATCTTTTGCCCCATTACAAAGTAATATACTATGTAATATTCAATAACATTTCTTTACTATGTGCAGAATAATTGTTATGTGTACTTATCTACTTATAACAGAAAAGTATGGATGTAGCCTCAGAGTATAAGACAATAGGATCGGGAACTCTGGTTACATGTGTTTCTGCTGACTCTTGATTCTTAACTGTGCTCGGAGCACTGTAGTGCTTGTAAGCATGGGTCCCAGAAATATAGCTCTGCATTTGATAGTTGTGAAACCTAAGGGAAATCATTTACCCTTTCTGTAACAAAGGGGTAGAATTATCATACATTCTAGCTACGAAGGAACTGGGATGCACAGAACACTTAGAATACTGATTGTTATAAAAGATAAAATCTGAGGAGTATCCTATATTTCCATTATGATCAGGATAGTGTCTCAATACAGCACAAACCTCACAGAAAAAAAGGTCTCTTGGAGAATATAGAAAACTTAATTCTTTTCCATATAAGTAGAATTAAATGCAGATTTTTCTAAGCCACTTTATTTTGTCAAAGCCACTATGGTGAAAGGCATGGAACATAGATTGACTTAAAAAAAGAAAGGCAGCTTTTTTTTTTTTTTTTTTTTTTTTTTTTGCATTTGTAAAAGGGCAGAGAGTGTATTTCAAACTATTCCACTGGTGTCTGTTCAAATCCATTTTGGGTGAGAACAGAGAGAGCACAGGAGACTGTGGGAAGAGTCCCTTGAAATCGCGTGCACAGGTTGTTGTTCCAGTTTTAAAGGTTGGAGTGAAGCCACCCGGAGATTTGGCCTCCTATGTTTGTGATCCTATGAAATTTCCCAGCAGTAAAGTTGTGCTCCAGGGAGTAGCAGAAAGCAATGATTCCTGTGTCTGTAAATAAGGCCGTTACTATGTGTGAGTGGCAATGTTCCATGGACATTAGCTGTTTTCACTTTCTTGTGGTCCACCCATGAATTATAAAGCAGAAAAGGGTGGTTTCCCTTCCAGGAGAAAATAGCTTTTGGCAGGACTTCCTGACAGTTGAGTCACGAGACCTGTCACCTCCAAAATTTTGCTTTCTCTTTCATCTTCCCAGAAAAGCGATTTTAAGAAGGAACAGTAGCTGAACAGATGAATCGAGGGATACCCAAGTGTGTTAATATTGACCTTTGGACACCTGGGATAGCCAGAAACAAACCATTTATAACAGAAGTGGGATGGGCTTCTAAAAACATCTATGCTCACATCCAACTTGGTTTCTTAGCAACTGTCCCTCCATTTCTTCGAGCCCTGAGAACAAGCTCATTGCCAATATCCCAACACTTGATTGTAATCCCTCATTTTAATCCAATCTACATGACTCAAGAACAGATAAAAATCCACTATTTGTCTCTTCTATTCCCAAAAGCAATAATGAATCAACTCCCAGTATATTCCTCAACTGTGGGTATCTAATGACCTATTGATTGAACATTCCATGTGGATTTCAAAATGACGAAGTTCACATGTTCCAACAGACCATGCTGTAGCTACTGAAAAGAAATGAAGGTCTACGAAATGCAGTTATTAGGAAATGAGCCACTGTGTCATAGTTCCAGATGTTTTTAGTCTGTTAATTGATCTAGATTTCCATATATCCTTGGGAACTAGGTGTTACAGCTGTTACTATTGTGTAGACCAAGAAGTTGAAGCCCAGAAGAACTAAGGAGCTTGCCTGTGTCTGCACAGTTATCATAGGATATGGTAAGACTCATACCTCAGCTATAGTCTCCAGATTTTCCATTGAATGAGGAATAGAAAATACCTGGTAGAGAAGAATTATACTGAGAGTTAGTGGGGAAAATTTGCTGAGGCTAATTCTCCTTGCAAAAAGAAAACGGTAGAAATGGAGGAAGCTGGACCTCAGAGTAACCTAGAACTCACTCAGGACCAGATAAACCATGCATCTTGTTACTTGGGGTCAAAATATGTGCTTACTTTCTCCTTGTTTTTATCCCATCCTTCAATACACAGATGACTAGTCAGTATATTTCACTGATAAACATTTTTTCCATTCATCTGCTGCTATTTTTTAGGTTTTATTCATTTGTTTTGTTTTTGATTGATTTATTTATTATATATAGTGTTCTGAGTGAATGTATGCCTACAGGCCTGAAGAGGGCACCAGATCTCATTATAAATGGTTAGGAGCCAGCATGTGGTTGCTGGGAATTGAACTCAGGACCTCTGGAAGAACAGCTACTGCTCTTAACCTCTGAGCCATGTCTCTAGCCCTGCTACTCCTGTTTTTGAGGCAGTTTTATTACTGCATCCTTCTGCTTGGTGAAGTGACAATCTGGGAAGAAACCACTAGTAAAACTTGATTGTGAGATTTTTTTTAGTTGTGTGAAACCAGACAAAACCCATAATTCTGGAATCATCTATTTTCTTATCTGTACACTGGTACTATGTGTCCCACAGTTACTCATATTGCTGGAATTTCTTATGAGCCAGGCATCATAGTTCTCAAGGACTTAAGAGCAACAACACAGGCACAGCATGTTTCTAGAGAGAAGAGAAATGGTGATGTATTTTGGGTTCTGCATTGAGTAAGATTGCTAAGAGATTTGTGTGCATGTTACATGAAGGGAAGCATTAAAAGGTTCAGCCCCCTAAGAGACAGGGAATAGAGCAAGGCTACTTCTATTGCCCTATTTCCTTTCCCTTTTTCTTGGCTGTGGAGGGAGTTGTACATGCTTGTGGGAAGTGCACACATATCTCTGTAGATGTGTGCACCATGTGTGAACTTGATGCGCAAGGAATATGTTGAATATCCTGTTCTATCCCTCTGCACCTTATTTCCTTAAGACACCATCTCTCACTGAACTTTGGAGCTAAGCTAGTGTACAGCAAACCTCAGAGATTCTCTTTTCTTTAAACCCATATGTTAGGATACTTAATACCTCTATTGAGGTCTGTAGTAATAATGCCTTGGCATAAAATCCAAGGGCTAGGTCACTGAATGGAATAGAGTGGATGAATAGCTTTTTTATCAGCTCTATGTAGGCTTCATCTTATAAATACATCAAATGTATTTATAATATACTCAGCAAACAACTCAAATTCCAAAGTTTTTGAGTGTTGGCCTCACTGAGGAAGACCAGTGTAGGAACGTCCTGATTTGAGAAAAGTCACTGTCTCACCCACATTCATTCATTCTCTCTCTCTCTCTCTCTCTCTCTCTCTCTCTCTCTCTCCCTCTCTCTCTCTCCCTCTACCCCTGTAGAGGGCCTATGCAGAGTGAACCAGAAACAGGAAATGAAGACATGTAGATGGAGCCTCCACAGGAGGCTTTGGGATACCATTTGGCACCATGGATCCTATCAGCAACCCTGCCGTTCAGGAAGATGAGTAGTTTGTGGGCAGAGATAGCTCATTATGTTCTCCTTCCTAAAATGTTAAGTCCATGGAAAGACTGCTTTAAAATGAACCTATGGCTCCCTTTTGTAGCATATAGTAGAATATATGGGTCCTAAAAAGAAGAGGGCAGAGATTTTATTTCAATAATCCAGAAATTATAAAAAACCTTAACAAAATGCCATAGACTTCCTTGGTGATATTGATAAAGTGCCATGATAAAATTTTTCATAAAGTGAAAAAACTTTGCCTTCTAACACCCTACCCACTCTTTACCCCTTTTCCAGGCTACTCTAAACTCATTCAAATGCTGTCTTAGGCCTGAGGCAGACAGAATGTTCAGATCTCTCCTTTAACATGGATTGCTTTGTTGGAGCCCAACCGGGAGAAGAGGAAGCAGGGGAGGGGAGCTATCTTAGTATAAATTCCTCAGTGATTCTTCAAAGGAGGAAGACAAACATACCCTGTGAAAAGAGAAGGCCTTCCCAAAGCCTGTAAGATATGAAGCCTAGAAAAGCCTTCCTGGTTCAAAAGATTTAGTTCCTGGCTTCAACACTTTCCAAGCAGTTGAGAGGAGTTGAAAACCATTATCCTCTATTTCCTAGTTAGGTGATGCTGGCAAACTGGACCAAGGGGGAGTATGGTATTTTTTATAGCCATTTCTGTCTATCTACCAGTTCAATCACAAAGCCCATTCAGAGAGAATGAACTCAATATGCATCTGAATATTGAGCCACCTTGGAGTATGTACCGAAATTTATTTTCTGAACATGTCTACAGTGTTTTCTCATCAAGGTAAGATCTTCAGTTGCAACATCCCATCCAATCAGCATCAAACCTTTGGTGATTATAACCTCATGCTAACAAGCAGAAAATAGGTATTCAGAAAAAATGGCATAAATTCTTAAAGATCATTAGAACCCATGTTTAGATAATTCCCAAACACATATTTTTATGAACACTGAGGTTGCTTTCTTCTGAGCCCCAATGCTTAGCATCCCTGGAGTCTAGGATACAAAGTATGATTTCTGTGTAACAGGGCGAGGCAGGCTACTTTAAGTGCTATACATGGAAAAGGTGATGGGCAAAATGGAAAGTGGGGTGGCGGGGCTGAGTTTCATGCTCCTACCGAAGATGATTTATGACTCCTTTTCAACCTGCCTTCTTTCTTGCTTGCAGGGATATAAGTGAGATAATCATAGGATTATAGTGATGAAATGAAGCTCCTAAAGCCATCCAATCTATCCCCCTGCCTCCAGGCAGTGGTTCATTTAAACTAGACAATTTTCTCCTTTTGTTTAAAGATCTTAAAAGGAGGAATTTCCAAATCCCTTAAAGATACCTATGACAGGGGCTCACAGGTCTCACAGTGATTAATCTTTTGTGATTAATTAATTTTCAAGCATTTATTGAGTCCCCGTATCATTCTCTATGCAGAAGTGTGTACACGTGTGTATGTTGGACATGTTTCAGTGTCGTAAGATTTATATTTTAGTTTTCTGGGGTGAAAAAGGTAATAAATTTCCAAAACTCAAAACCCAGTAAAGTTAGTTTTGACATTGAAAATTACATGTCCGTTATTAGCATCTGCTACTGTTATAAATTGGCCAGGACTTTAGAAGTCACACAGGCACCCTGATATGTGAATCCTTTTCTACAAAGTAGAAGAGTTAGGGAAACCTTTATGGTGATTATCAGGCCAAGGAACACAGATTCTTAGTGGCGGAGGCTACAGTTGACAAAGAGTTGGGAAGGGAAGCGATCCTGAAAGATGAGCTTGTTACGATGTTGGAAGTAGGAGGGACTTCAGCAGGCCCCAGAATGACAGAGGGCTGTGGTTTAGGAATAGAAATATACAGCAGAGAAATGGTAAAGTAAGATTGTAGGATCAACCATTGAGAAGCCTGATTGAAAGTCAAGATTAGTCAAATTACCTAAAAATCTGTGATTTGAAGATATATGGTTTCTGTGTTGATATAACATCAGTGTACACATACACACACACACACACACACACGCTTTAGAAAGGAAAAATAATCAGAGGAAATAATACATAGTTTTTGATATTTTAGATCTTAGTCTTATTGCTTTAAATATATAGCCCCATTACCATACAGAGGCAGGAATTTATTTCACTGATATTATTGTTAACTTTGAGTGTCACCTTGGCTGGATTAAGGAACACATAGATAGCATGTGAAGATGGAGTGAGAACAGAAGCTCATCCTCATCAACATAGGCATCACTCCATGTTCTGTAGACCTACATAGAACAGTGGAATGAACAGATTCTCACTCTCTGCTGAACTATTCCCATCTCATCTTGCCCTCAGAAAGCTTGGAATGGAACTGCATTACTGCCTTTTCTGCTCCTGAAACTCCCACTAAGCAGATCATGGGGCTTAGACTCTGAGTACACGAGTCAGTCTCATATGAAGAATGACTTGCTGTATAATTCCACTGTCAGACTGGCTCTGTGTCTTTGAAGAACTTGGACGAATCCTACAGATGATAAAACAAGTTTCATAAAAGCAAAGTGACTGAAAACTTGAGATTTTATAGAACAGAGCATAAGAAGTAACAAGTGTAGAAATTTTGTTTATTTAGACTCACCTAAAGTTATGGAATAAGGTAATGTAGATTTAAAGTAATCTCATAAAAATAGGAAGCAGGCACTCTAAAGGACTATTCTAGACTTTGAGGGAAGATGAATTGGATAGAAATGGTTGCATCAAGATGACTAAATGTTTGGGAATGTGAGAAACTTGGATACACTAGATTCTACTGATGTCAGGTAGAGAGCGGAGCTGTTTTAAAGACATGTA
>JADRCH010000153.1:1284687-1381266 GCA_019843965.1 Rhynchomys soricoides | reverse complement strand
ATTCTACTGATGTCAGGTAGAGAGCGGAGCTGTTTTAAAGACATGTAGGTTCTTAGCTTGATTGTGTGGAACCCGAGGCAAATTGATTTCCTTGAATGGCCATACACAAGAGGATGCTGGGGCAATATATGTGGGACCATGATGTGTGTGTGTGTGAGAGAGAGAGAGAGAGAGAGAGAGAGAGAGAGGTTTGAGATTTACTAGCAACATGCAGCAAATAAAGTTTGAGGAAAAGCTGCAATGAGGCTGAGACTCTTCCAAGAACAAGGTGGAGATATTGAGAAGAGCAGAAGGAAGGAGAACAAAAGACCAGGCTGGCACCGGCAGTAGAGGAGATGGCAGTGCAAGGAACTGAGGGAGAAAAGGGAGAAAAGAAGGGTGTAGCCTATTAATCCCCAGACATTAGACTTCTCACAGAGAAATGAGTTTGAATACAGATAGAAAAATCCAGATGATACTTTTATTTTTGTTTATTTTGTTTCCGAGTTATTTCAGAGAACTTTTGTGTTTCTTCAGACAAACAGCGCTATGATCCTCAGCTTTTGAGAGAGAGAGAGAGAGAGAGAGAGAGAGAGAGAGAGAGAGGGAGAGAGAGAGAAAGGATATATTGCAGACGTTGTTCTGATACAAATTAATATCTGAAAGCAATACGCTTCCCTAGGTTTCTGCAGGTTGTTAATTTCTGAAACTGCTGCCCAGTCTTTGGAGAATCCAAACACTCATTTAATCACGACTTAAGTTCTTCTGTGATGGAGGGTCTAAACTAGGCCTTAACACTGCTGTCTACTCACCTACAAGCCATCCTATCAGTAGCTAACCACTGTATTCCCTGGACCAGTGAGGCAAGCTACTGGCTGAAGCAGCTACAGGCTCCTGCTTTGCCTCCACAGTCTGTTGATTCCAGATAAACTGCAATTCTTTACCAAGCAGTGTGACTCTTAATTTCATAAACAATCCCCAACTGAATGACAACTCAAGCCCAGGAAGACATCCTCCCCAAGGCGGATTGTCAGGGAGCTCAGTGCTCTGCTCCTTTTCCTGCAGAGATCATCTGGTGGGATCAGGTGGGTGTCTCCTCAGAAATCAATACCATGAGCACATCTAGAGCAGGAGAGGACAGCAGAGGCTTAGCTTACTCTCATCTCTTCTTTTTCTGCTGAATTCTTTAACCTTTCAAACAGAAAGCTTGCCCACCTGCCTCGTAAAGGCAAATGTAGTCTGCTAGGATTTAGTACAGATTTAACTATTTACCATGTTTCCCTTCTTCCTTCAGTAGTCATTTCACAGGCAAGCAGAGTTTAGGAAAATCTCAGTAGCTTCTTCATTGCAGATATCTCTCTTCATCCCCAGCTCTGTCTCTATGACAGCACTTTCTCAGACAGAAGCTTTTGTATTTTGTATTTCTCCATGCATGCAGCCAAATACAGAAAGAGGAAAGGGGGTAAAAAGCCTTTAAAAATATTTCCCATCTTTTATTTTTTCCTTAGCCATATGAATATTTTCCATCCTTTTGTCCATGTAAATGCAGAATTATTCTTCTGCAAGTTGAGGTGGTGGCAGTTCCTGAACACAGTTATATTTTGCAGATAACAGGATTAGCTTGGATGTGGGTAATAAGTTGGTGGATCTCCCCCCGGCCATTTCTCAACACTGTGAGAGCACTAATCCTTTATGCTTTGATGTCTTCTAGTTTTCCATCAGGTGCGCCACGGACTATTTGTCCTGGGGCAGTCAGCTCTCTTATAAGATCTCATAGTGTCCTCATTAGCTGTGCCTATTTACGCAGCCAGCCTGTTGAACTCAATTTATAGTTTATGTGATTAATTCCCAAAGTACAGCAAACCCTAGCTCTGAGGCTCTCTGTTATATGACTGCATCTCCTTTAAGGGCAAACACAAGCTTCAGCTCTTTTGCTATATGACTGCCACATATATAATACGCTAATAATTTTACTCTCGACGACACATTAAACATCTTTCTATACACTTCCTTTATTGTGCACAGCTCATAAAGAAGAGAATGTTCCACCCTGGACTGTAAAGGGCTAACTCTATGAAAGAGTCATTCGGTTTGGGGGCTTTAAAAAAAATTCTTTTGGCTGAAATTACCACATGGCACTACCATAAGGGTGAACAGCGAATTGGCGAGTCACGTTTCTGTACAACTCTTTATCTACTGAATTATAAGTTTGAAAAGGCTTAAGACGCAGTGGAGCAGCACAAACCCATGGGCTCCTTTTCATCTTTAACACCCAGGCTTGGAAGATAAAAGGTTAAGTGTGTGTGTGCTTGTGTGTGTGTGTGTGTGTGTGTGTGTGTGTGTGAGTGTATGTGTGAGTGTGTGTGTGTGTGTTCGCGCGTGTGCGTGCGTGTGTGCTTGTATATGGAGAGAGTGAGAGAGAAAGGTAGAAAGCAGAACGAAAAGCTCAGATGTACAGCAACTTCTGGCAAGGTGGAGATTTTTTTCCTGCAACAGGAAAAATAATACACGGAGAAGTCACCACTGATTTGATGTTTTAGAGAATAAGTACAATAACCATGGTTATCATCTGGGGGGATGTGGCCTTAAAATACTTGGCAGTGTAGTAGAGATGTTCCTGACCAATATAACTGGGGGAGGGTATGTAATTTTGCTACTGACACTTAGTAGGTAGCACACAGGAAAACTGTTGAGCACTCTCTAAGTAAGGTTTTACAACAAGTAATTATTCTTTCCCTTATCAATAGTGTAGAGGTTGAGGAAGCTAGTATACACCCTGGAAGACAGAAATTGAAGCATAAAACTTGACTGTTACTGTTCTTACATCTTACCTGAACTCAGAGTTTAAAAACCAAGAAGAAACTGTTGGTTTTGGCACATGCTTTGAATTTTGAAGAGAAAACAAACGGGCTGCAGACTGTTTCCACTGTTAATTCTGTTTGTTATCTACCTAGAATTTGATGAATAACAAAGCTAATGGATTGGTGGACAAAGCCAGAGTAAGGTAAGATTGAATTCCCTCACCTTTCTCCTTGGCTACTCTAAAGACACATTTCATGGGCTAAGATTTGCCCATATCTTGGGAACTGCCCATGGATTTTCTATCTCACGGATTTGTTATTCTTTAGTGCTGCCTTTAGTTTATCTCTACCCCTCCACTGTACCTCTATTGTCCCTTACAGTGACAAGGGAGAACCATAGAGATTTACTGAAGTACACACCCATAATTTTTCTTTGGGATATTTCTCTAAGGTTATAGTATTCATTGATAGATGAAGCTGCTTAAGTTGTAAGGTCACTGGGCTCATAAGAGCTCACAAAGACTGAACCTCCAGCCAAGGAGGCTTCATGGGACTGACGTAGGCCTTCTGCACCCATGTTACAGTTGTGTTACTCGGTCTTCTTGTAGGACTCCTAACAGTGGAAACCGGGAGATGTCTCTGACTCTGTTGCCTCTTTCGGGACCCTTTCCTCTTCCTGGGTTGCTAGTCCAGGCTTAATAGGAGAGGGTGTGCCCAGTCTTGCTACAACTTGATATGCCATGGCTGGTTGGCATCCATGGGAGGCCTGCCCTCTTCTAAAAAGAAACAGAGGAGGAGTGGATGGTAAGCAGGTCAAAGGGGAAGTGGAGGGGAAGGACTGGGAGGAGAGGAGGAAGGGAAACTGCAGTAGATGTTAAAAAGTGTCATAAGGTCACTAGAGCAACATAAAACCCAGCAAGCCATGCTGTCGTGCTGTGATAGCAGGGTTTAGGGCTGAAGTGCTCACTCCTCATCTGCCTAGTTGCCCTCTCCCTGATCTTAGAGAAATTGCAAACTCTCCAAAGTAATAATTTTTGATGTGAATATCATACACGTTCACAATTAGACCTTTTCACATCCCTCCGTATATTCCACAGTGGCCCCTCTGAGTTTCATGTCTTCCTCCTTTCATTTCTCTCTCTTTCTTCTTTTTAATAACTGTGTTTAACTAACACTGCCTGCATGTGCATGTGTTGGGGGCCATTGGACTGGAGGGGAAAAGACAGGGGTGGGGTCATCCATAAACATACTCTATTTACTACACTTTGGCCAAACTTCAAGTCAATATATTCTTATATATATTTAAATATTAGTAAAATATTTAGTATAATAATAATACATAACATATATATGTTATAACACAAACATATTTAAATAAACACTTATATAATATATAATATAATTATAATTGCACAGTATAATATAAATTACAGATTAAAATATATAAAATTGTATTTATGAATATATATATATATATATATATATATATATATATACTAAAAGTCAGTAGACAAATGCCCAAATAGTTTTAGAATAGTGTGCCTTTTTAACCAAGCTTATGCTATAGTTTCCCTGTAGAATATATCTTACGGTACTGGTTTTCCTCCATATTTTACTTCTGTGGTACTGTGGACATTTTCATCATTATTATTATTGGCTGTATCTGCTTACTAGGAGACTTCCTGAGCAGAGCTCGAGGCTCCTTCCCCTTTCCAGTCTACAGTTTCTATATATCTTTAAGAATTAGATGCTCTATAACTTTACAAGCTCCTTTGAATTGCAAGTTACTTTTGTGACTGCAATATGGAGATTTGAGTTGGGCCACCATGAAGGTTATTATGTAGGAACTTGTTGGATTTCCTATTACAATGGTAAGAGTGTATACATTTGCTGGGTGGTGTAGAACAGGGGGAGTATATTTTTCCCAGGTGCCTAAGTGACAGTCCTGACACCATAAACAGGAGCATTGCCCTCTAGAAATCCCAGTGAACCTTTCTTCAAAGACTGTACATCTAGGTTTCTTACCATTTTGGACTATCAGGCTTAAGGTATCTTATCCTATAGAATGCTGGTAAAAAAGATAAAAGAGCAAAAATGCTCATGAAAAAGTAGGGGAATCACCCCTAAAACATACTGTAAAGTTTTTATGAAATTCCATAGAGCTATAATAAATTGGCACATGACACCTTCTACTTCTGAAATTCTTTGATTTTATGACGCTAAACAGAGAATGATCACAATCTGTAAAAATTCACTTGGTAGCAGAATGTCCTTAGGCAGGAAGTGATTCTGAGTAAGCGATGGTGCATATTTTTGGTTCCATTTTTCACAATATAGTCAGTTCTTGACTTTTCTCATAAGTAGATGTTGAGATCATTGCACAGAATTTTATTGCAATTAATGATGTGGATTAGATATTTTAATATTAGAATCAGCTTATCATTTTAAAGCATAAAGGGATGATGGATAATACTGATGAATCAAGGTCTTCCTGTGTCCTAGGAATTATGCCAAGTTTCCGGAGTTCACAAGCCCTGCAATAAACCAATGGAATGATTTGTGGTTATTGTCACCCACTTACAGATGAGTAAACTGAGGACTGTAGTACCTATTTGATTAAACATATTGTAAAGGGTGGGGAGGGGACACCACTCTGACTGTGCCTGTCATTATTTCATTTCACTTAATACTTATATAAACCATTTTGTTCTTTATTATGGTACCACACTGGATTAAAGTCTCTTCAATCTCTTGCCCAGATTTAGAGATTAGAACTTGTATGCCAGATACAGAGAAATGGGTACAGAGTATTTTGTGTGATCCATTTTACTACTCATGGAAACTTGCAAAATGCAAATATTTCAGCATAGTCATTGTGAAACCTCAGCAGTATTGTGTAAAGCACCAGTACATCATGGAGGATGGTGATGCTGAATACAGTAGCCTTGGGATCAATAGTAGCTGGACTAGATACTGAGTAAAACTGAATACAGTATGTGATATTAATAATGACAACCAGTAAAGATTAACTATTGACTTTTCTTTCTTGACATCCTTACCAACCCTATCCCCTTAACCTCTGTTTCAAAAATTCCCTCAATATTAGATACCATATGTGTGATTTCACCTCTCATGTTCTTTCCAGCATAGCTTAGATGTATAGAAATTAGGTTGTATATTACTTCTGAACTAGAAAGCAAGGAGGAAGGAAGCAAGGATGGAGGACATAATGAAAGGAGGGAGGGAGGGAACCAGGGAGGGAGGGAGAGTGGGAGGGGGAAAGACAGAGACTCATAGAGAGACAGAGACAGAGAGAGACAGAGCACAAAGATGAGAGAACACAAAGGTGGTGTCTTGGGGCAGCTGCTAATGGCCATGGAAATGTTAGGTCGGCAAAAACCAGTGGGTAAGTCAGTCAAACTCTTCATGATGTTAAACTCTAAGGGGACATGGATTCTCCAGACACCTACGGTAACAGACTCTAGTCATGAAGAATCAAAAGTGTTACTGAATTGAAGAACTGTGACTTTCAGACACCCACCGTAGCTAAGTAATTGAAGGAGATATTGTGTTAGAGCTCCTGCTTATGGACAGGTAAGATTATATTGAAAATAAGAAAACATGCAGCAGGTTTAATGCTATTGCCCATGTGATGATGGGCAGCAAGGAGAGTAAAATGAGAAAACTGAACATAAGCAACCAGAGAATTAAAGTCTGAAGAACCATATTAAGGAACCAAGTAAGTACAAGAGACAATATTAAAACTCAAGAGGGCAGGGGAAGGCCAAAGCAATTGTGCCATCAGTGGTGACTGTGACTCTTTCCAAAAGAAAAAGGTGGATAAAGAAACTAATAAACCCTCTCTCAAGCTCTGTCTGGGATTGGTGTGGGTGATGACATAGCTATCCAAGAAGTGCCACATCAGTTAAGGCTGCCCGGGCAATGAAGATAAGGACAGAGGACAGAAAGGCATCAAGAATTGATTTATGATAAGAGGAGGGTTAAATCGAAGAGAAGAGGGGATTTGACAGAGATACGGTAGGCAAATAGAAGCATTCAGAGACAAGACTATCTGGAGTATCTTACAAGGCTCCAGAGTTCAGAGGTCACTAGTTCAGATTTTAATCCCAGCTATTTGTGAGATATGAAGTCAACGACTTGAGTTATCAGTGTGTGAACTCTACTTTCTAGGGAGAGTGATGTGATAGGAACCAGCTGTCAAGAAACTAGGTGGAAATATAATAGTTCTCTGAAAACTTTTGGCCTCTCCTGTGCTACCGAAGCTACCTATTTGAGCTTAACTCTAGAGTAAACTCCAAAGATGTCTAGCAGAGCTGTTAATGCAGAATTCACAAGCAAATTCCTTAGGACAAGTTAAGAATTGGACTGTGTTCATTCAGAGAGATAGATAGCACCTAAGAGATGGAAGGAAACAGAAGGAGCTTGTAGGTGAGAACTGAATTTACATCACTTCACACCTCCCTCTCTCTGTTTCAAAACTTCCCAGGCCTCCCCAGTCCCTCCCTAATTCATGACCTCTTCCTTAACACACACATACTTGAGGACAGGAGCCTGATATGCCTGTTTCCTGAGAGGCTCTGCCAGAGCCAGACAAATACATAGGCAGATGCTCACAGCCACCCATTGGACTGAGCATGGGGACCCCAATGAAGGAGTTAGAGAAAGGACTGAAGGAGCTGAAGGGGTTTACAACCACATAGGAAGAACAACAATATCAACCAACCAGACCTCCCAGAGCTCCCAGGGACTAAACCACAAACCAAGGAGTACACATGAAGGGACCCATGGCTCCAGCTGCATATGTAGCAGAGGATGGGATTGTCTGGCATCAGTGGGATGAAAAGCCCTTGGTCCTGTGAAGGCACAAGTCCCCAGTGTAGGGGACTGCCAGGGAGGTGAGGTGAAAGTGGGTGGGTGGGAGGAGGAGCATCCTCATAGAAGCAGGAAGAGGGGGGATGGGTGGGGGGTTTCTGGAGGGGAAACCAGAAAAGAGGCTAACATTTGAAGTGTAAATACATAAAATATTCAATAAAAAAACAAAAAACCCTCCAAAAACCAACCAAACAAATACATACACACACAGACACATTAGTGTTGCTCACATGTATATGTGCTTAGTGCTAACCTAGCTATTGGCTCACCTATCAGGGGGGTTGTACTTGGCAAAACTGATACCCTCTCTCAGCAATCATTGATTGCTTGTAGCTCCCTATCTAAGTGTGCAAGCTTATGTTATTTCCCCCATCTATACTTACATGTCAACTGGTATTGTCATTATGCAGGTCTTGTTTAGGTGACCAGATAGTTGAGATTTCATAGGTGCAACATCCCTGTGGTGTCTGTAAGATCCTATTTAGCATCAGGAATCCTGGTCTTCTGTCTCTTAAAGTCCTTATGTCCTATTTTCCACAGTGGTCTTTGAGCCTTAGGTGTAGAGGCCATATTGAAAATGGGTCAATTGGGGTGGGTGCCCCACAAGTCTCTGCACTGTAAGCAGTTTGGATTTCTCTAATGATCTCTGTCTGCTGCACAAAAGAACTTTCCTTGACGACAAGGAAGAGTTATGCTTATCTGTAGTATAAAGCTAAGTACTTAGAACACAGAAATTATACAGGTTTAGGAAAGTGCCAGTAATAGATTCTCCTCTAGCTCCCCAAACACAGGTGATTGTCTTAAAGTGTGAGACAAGAATTCCCTCCTATTGAGCAGGTCCTAAATCCAATTAAGCATCTAGTGGCTACTCCCTAAATACAAGTGCCACTACTGACTACCCAGTATCTTTTCAAACAAGTCATTATTGTGACTCTCCAACTTTACAGTTAGGTAGGACGGATGATAAATTTTCTCCCTTAGTAGCTTGCATGGCATCAGAAAATCCTGTTCTCAAGTACTCAGGGAGGAAGCCTGCAGGTCATACTACCATAATTCTCCAAGCCCTTTGCTAGAGTACTTTACTGCGTTTACTATGTTATACCCTCAACATCCTCTGTCCAGTTGCAGGGCTCTACAGGTTGTCGTGTTCATTCACCTAGCTAGGAGGCACCTCTTCTGTTCATTCACATTAATCTGGTGATTCTTAAAATGTATTTACTTAGTCTTCCCATACTCTGTCTGTAGTAAGTTCTTTATGTTGAAAATAAACAGTCTTATCACAATAATTTGACATTCTCTGCTTCCTTCAGGTTGAACACCTGTAGGTAAACAAGATATGGAGTGTTTTGATTATTCAGAATGATTCAAAAGTGCCTTTTCAACTTTCTTGGCATAGTGAAACACCATATATTGCTTAAAAGAAAAAAAATAGATAAGCTTAGATGTATTTCCAAGTAAAATTAATTTGTAAGTCATGTCATTGAGTGAATGATGTTATCAAAAACATCTCCCTTAAGTGCACAGAGAGGGATTCTATTACCTTATTTTTTTTTTAAGTTATTCATTTGGCTTAGAGATGAACAACGACATGTTTGTGGCAAGAATTTTATACTTCTCATGTATAATAAAATTCAATACCAAAAATTATGCCAGTTCCCCAACACTTGGTCATTTCAGAGTTGGATGGGGTCAGTTGTCACTGTGAGGGAGAGAAGTGCAGGGCTAAGTGCAGATTTTGGGATCACGCTCTACTGCCATGAGCCTTAGAGTTGCCAATTACTAGTTCTGTGTCCGTGTGAAAATTATATAACTTTCTCTGTCTCTAGTTCTTTTCCTAAAAATTCAATTTGCAGTTTTCTTTCAGTTTGAGCATTGTGTGTACATGTGTGTGATTATATTTCTTTGTTGAATTTGACTTAAGTGTTTTATTATTTTTTTCTTTGTTTTTTTGTAGTCCTCATTAGGTAATTTATTTGTATCCTCTATAAGGACTTTGAACTTATGCATAATTGCTCTCTTGAGGTCTTGACTGTGTGCTTCAGCTGTATTACTTTTCTCTGAGCCTACTGCTATCAGGTTACTGGGTTCTGGTGGAAGCCTATTGTCTTAACTACTCACATTCCTGTGTTTGCACTGGTGCCTCGGCATTTGGGATTAGACTGATGAGTATGACGATTCTAGGTGTTGATATCTGGTCTTGTCTTTGTTGGGAGGGTATTCCATTTCTTAGCTTCTGTTGCCCTCTCTAGATCTTAGGAAAGTGTGATGGCTGTAGGTTTCCTGGTAGAAAGTGCTCCTGCAGGTCACTGGGTGACAGAGAGCAATAGATGTGGGTTAAGAGTAAAGGCTGAGTGCCAGTACAGTGTCGCCACTAGGAGTTCTTGTTAGTAAGTGTATTTCTGCCTCCATTTTTCTGTTTTAACAATTCTGATAATGGTAGGATTGCTCTGAAAGTTAAGCTAGTACACAATAAAAAGTTAAAGCTTCCAGATGCTAATCCTCCGCATCTGCTATCTATCACTGCACATCCCACAAAAAGGCTAGCATCAATTTCTAGCAATACATTGGTTCTTAAGTGTAGTAGTTCATCCCTAGAACCCATGCCTACAAATCAGATTTACTAACTCTGCATTGAGGTTGCCATGGTATAGGTGGGTTGACTTGCCAAGTTTAGAAATGCTTCTGGGAAATGACATGAACATAGAAGCAACCGTATCCTACAGGAATCTAGACAAATGTTTCTTATGAAAGACCACTTAGAGATTCCATCTGACCTCAGTCAGAATAGCTGTCATCATGAAAAATAATCATGGATGCTACTGGGGTTATAGAGGAAGAGAAATGCTTCTTTGCTGTTGGTGCAAGTGCTAAGGAATACAGCCAGTACAGACATCAGAGTGAAGCTTCTAGAACAAAACAAAAAATAAACAAGCAAACAAAACCTAAAAGCTGAAAATATAGTTACCATATACCCAGCTACACTATTCCTGAGCACATACCCAAAGAACGCACATCCCACCACAGAGGCACTTGCTAGATGTATTTCTATTGCTGCTCTATTCACAATAGCTAGGAAATGAAATCACCCTAGATGTCCATCAGCAGAGAAAGTAATAATGAAAATATGATACTTATACAAAAATTGAATTCTATTCAGATGTAAAGAAGAATAAATTCTGACATTTGCAAGAAAACGGATAGAACATTAAAACACCACGCAAAGGCAGGTAACTCACACTCAAAGGCAGGTAAATGCAAACACCACATGTTCTTTCTCTTGTATGCAGATTATAGCACCTTGCTTTTATATGTGTAGAAAGTGGTCCATGAGAAAGAAGTTGCAATCAAGAGGGATGGGAAGCGTATTAGAGCCCCTGTGACACTGAACTGGAAAGGGAATTAGGGGAGTTGAAGAGTACCTGGGGGAGGGGGATGGCATGTGGATGGAATATCCAGCAGTCCCTCTGTAAGATACTCCTGTCAATCACATTTAGAAATTCCAGTGACTCTCATCAATGAAAGACTGTCCTTTTCAATAGCCTGAACTTGATTTTCCATCTGTTTGGACCTAAAATAGAAGCAAGATGTCAAATATAGAGCTACCTTTCTGAAGAAGCACACCTGATCCTTTTGACTGCTTTGGTCTGGGTGTGCTGCACATCTATACGGTAATGCTACAGTTGCAAAACGTGGCTGAGTCTTGAGAAAATAAAGCAGAGGAGAGAGCAAAGTGAAGACTCTAAATTCCGGTCAGTAGATTCCACTGGGAAAAAACAGCTTAAGACCAGTTTCATTAGAAGAAAAATCTGCTTTCCATAGATTTCTGGAGTACTATGAAAAAGTAATTTATGAGTAGTTGTATCTTAGAGTTTTTTATTTTTGTTACATTGGCTTTAAAATTTACTTTAGTAAACTTATAAAAAATTGTTTTCTATTTCTTTTCTTTAAATTCATCCTGAAGTCCTAACCCTAACACACTACTTTAAAATAAACCCTTATAGTGCCAACTGTGGTTTTTCCAACCATGACATATTGATTAAATATTGCTCACAATAGGCAAGAAATTTAATTCCATGTACTAGGAAAGAAGTGGGTACATGCATACTTTTATAAGATTTTCAACCTGGGTTGAAGTAAACAATGTTGAACTCCATATTTAACAAAATTACCTAGCTGCTTAGTTGCATAGCCATGCTAAATAATTATTATGTAGTATTATCAAATTTACTTTTTTTTTGTTTTGTTTTGTTTTGGAGACTCTTTTCTGAAGTCATCACTAGATAATAAAGAATTTTCATTTGGAGAAAAGCAAGAATTTGCGTGAAAAGATGAGGAGTAAAAATGTATGCTAAACTCAAATGTACAATATTATTTTACCATTAGAATTTGGCATTTATAATACTTAATGAAACAATAAGCAATATTTTTGAGGTTGGGAAGGCAGAAGAAAGAAAATCAAATTTGAATTATGATGATATGCTCGTCATTGAATCTATTAAATCCACTTGCCCTTAAGACTTCTTGCTGTTGTGGAAGGCATTTCAAGAGGTTGTAATTATGTTTTATTTTTTTTCCCTCTCTGCATTTAGGCTGTAGCTTTATTAAATTATTCATTTATAATATACCAACTTTAAACCCAAATAGTGTATAAATACAAGATCATGTAACTTCACCACACTATGAGAGCCTCAGGACCTAAACAAAGGGATGAGTTTTACTCCATTATTTCCTGATTTTTCCATTTGCATTCTCCATGGCTCTAGGTGCTCCTAGTGCTACAAATTAAGCATTTTGCATCTTTACCAGTGAAACTGTGTACTTCCCACAGACCCAATGACTGGGTACCCAGGAGCCAGAGAAGACTTGTTGAATGATAGTATGCTTTACTAAAGAAATCAAATGTGCAAGACATTTTAAAAAGTATTTCTACATTTGGGGGCATTATAACATAACCACACTGAATTGCCCATCCCTTTCCCCCTCTAAACAATCCCACACACCCTTCCTTGATATCTTTCACATTCATGGCCTCTCTTTTCACTAACTGTTGTTGCATTGCTCCAGAAACCAAGAATGTAAGAGACGACTTCAGAGGATGGGGAAGTAATCACAGGATAAAATTAATCTGAAGGGGGAAATAGAAAAAACAAGAGGATCTAATTACAGAGGAGGAGGGGAGAGTCAACTCAGCATTCCTGAAAGAAAACAGAGAGACAAGAGACAATGTGTCACTGCAGTCACCTGGCAACCAGTCTAACCGAATTACTGATCTCCAGGTTCAGAGAGAGACCCTGTGTCAATAAATAAGATGGAGATGCTTAAGAAAGATGCAGGAAGCTGACTGCTGGATGCTACACTCATGAGCACATATGAACACATCAAGCTCTCTCATACACAAATGATTACCATTTACTAAATAAGGAAAGAGGGTGGGTGCCTTCACGTGTTGCTTGAGGTAGGGTAAGGTCTGTGGGATAATGACAGAAGTTTATGCAGAAGTTCACACGTTCTTGTCTGAAAAGTTTCAAGGAACAGAAGATACAAAACAAAAATTCAATATTTAAAGTTTTTAGCTCCACTTTCATTACATGCTCTTGATTGTCCATTCATCAATCATTCCTTGTATTTAACAAAGATGTGTATACTGTAGTCACAACACACACAGCTATATATACATACATTCATACACACACACACACACACACACAGAGAAAGAGAGAGAGAGAGAGAGAGAGAGAGAGAGAGAGAGAGACTGTTTTCCTCTTAAGTAGAATAGCATGATCTTTAAAACTTGATTTTTAGCTTAAATGGTAAGTTTTTTAAGATTATAATATAATTAAATTGGGTATCCTTTCTCTTTTCTTTGTCCACCCCCCCCCCCCCAAGTATCTCCACTTGCTCTCTTTCAAATTCCTGGCCTCTTTTTCCTTTAATTGTTATTGCACACATATATGTGTACATTATGCTCGCGCACACACGCACACACAAACACACACACACAGAGTGTTATCAGTATGTATGTTTTCAGGACTCACTATTTGGTGTTGAATAACCAATAGCATTATTTTACCTGGGGAAGACTATTTCTTATGATCTCAGTATTCCTTACCTACTGTAGTTCTTTGTGTAGGCCTTGAGGATGCCTCGGTTCTTCCCAGCCCACATTACCACATCTATTGGCAGCATCCTTGTTCAGCTCGTGTTTAGGCAGTCCTGTTGGTGAAACTTCATGGGTGCAGCTTTTAACATTACTAGAAGACACAACCTCACAGCAAATTTCCTGACCGTCTAGATCTTACAACCTTTCCGCCTCTTCTCCAATAATACTTGATCCTTAGGTGAAGGAGTTGATTTGGAGATGTATCCATTGGGACTGCTCCACAACACTGCATTTTAATTGGCTGTGGTTTTCTGTAATAGTGTCCTTCTGTTGCTAAGAGAAGTTTCCCCCTGATGTACGGTAAGGAAGACACTTATCTGTGGATATAAGGACAAACATTTAGAAAGTACTTAAGGATTATGCTTGTTGCCTGTGCCTTGGACCGTCTGCTACCCACTGCAAGACTCTACTGGCCCTTGGGGGTTGGCAGTGAGGGGGCACAGAAAACTCCGGGAGCAGGTGAGAAATGCCTCAGCAATCTCCTCTGAAAGCTGCTGCAAGCTTCTTTCATACATTTCCCCCTCCCCCCAGCTTCCCGTTGGTCCCAAGAAAGGATTCTGAAAGAACCTTGAGATCCCCCTTAGACTGGCTAGCCAGTCATCCCTGAGAGTGCTCTTCCCTCTACCTTCTGTTGAAGGAGTTACAATTCTGTGCCTTTGTACTGGGAATTTTCAAAAGGGGTATGTGAGGGATCTGAGCTCAGGTCCATGTGTTTGTATGGCTAAAGCACTTTACCAAGTGACTTGTCCTGCCAGCCCCTTACTTATTATTTCTTATAAATAATATATTAGTTCTTACTTATTTGATATTTATTTATTTTTGTTTGGTCTCTATTTATCCTTTCCTTCTGCCTTCTTTCCTGCTGGTTCTAGTTGACTGAGTACTGCTTTCGACTCCTTCCATTTCTCCAATTTTAACTGAAATTTTAACAACCACATATAAACTTTATGTTGACATTGTTCATAACTAATTTTCTTTTATAGCTCCTGCGAGGACTACAGAAAGTTTAGCCTGGTTTCATATCTCTCTTCTCCAAAATTCTCTACTGACACGATTTGAGGTTTTAAATTATAATTATTTTGTTTATATTATGCATAAATATTCATACCTAACTATGAGCTTTATACGATTTTCTTTGTGTATAACATTGTTTTTTAATGTGAATATAATTTTGGTATCTTCTTTTAAAAATGAAAGTTTCTGTAAACAGTGAATGATTTGCTTGTATACTTGAATGCTATTAGCTGGATATAAGACTCCAGCTTCTCGTACTTCTTTTTCTGAGCCTAAAGCAGTGGTTCTCACCTACCTAACAACCCCTTCATACACTTCATCAAGTTGTGATGGCCCTCACAATTATTTTTCTTGCTACTTCATAACTGTAATTTTGCTATTAACATGAATCCTAATACCTTTAATTAATTAATTATTTTATTTATTTACATCCCAAATGTTGCCCCCTGCCCTCTCTTCCAGAGTTCTTCCCCCCCCCCATTCTCCCTCCCCTTCACCTCTGAGATGGTGCCCCACCCCCAGCATCCAACTTCTTTGAAGCATCAAGTCTCTACAGGATTTGGTACATCCTCTCCCACTGAGGCCAGACAAGTCAGTCCTCTGTTGCATATGTGCTAGGGTCTCTGAACAGCAGCCCATGTATGCTCTTTGGTTGGTGGCTTAGTCTCTGGGAGCTCCCAAGTTCCAGGTTAGTTGACATGTTGATCTTCGTAACTGTTTGCCATCCTCTTCAGTTCCTGCAATCCTTCCCCTAACTCTTCCATACGGGTCCCTAACCTCAGTAGTAAATGATTTCTGATGGTTTTAAGCAACCCCTGTGAAAGGGTCATTCTATCCCCAAAAGTGTCACTACCCACAGATTGAGGACCACTAGCTTAGAAGCTGCTGTTTCATTGATTCTTGGAACTCAACGCTGTCACTTAGAAATATGATTCCAATCTTATTCTCTTACCAAATGACATGTTTCTTGAGTCATAATTTGTCATGCTATTGACTAAAAAATGTGCTGAAGAGTTGTTAGGATCTGTGTTTTTCTGCCACTAGAGGATGGATCTTCTGTGTCTTATTGTTATTATTTGGTCCAGAAATACTTCTTATATTACTTATTAAAGTTATCCCTGTTTATTCTCCCTATTTCTCTGGTCTCTTTAGCAATATTACTGTATAGATATTAGCCTTTAGTGCACGATCTTTGTTTAACAACTTTCATCATTTTGACTTTTCAGTGATTATTCTGGGAAAATTCAACTCTGCATATTATTCTTAACACATTTCCATGTTGATTCTATTTTATTGCTCACAAATTCAATACAGTTGGAATTTTCAGG
Organism: Rhynchomys soricoides; assembly: GCA_019843965.1. Lineage (NCBI taxonomy): Eukaryota > Metazoa > Chordata > Mammalia > Rodentia > Muridae > Rhynchomys > Rhynchomys soricoides. Next base: position 1,365,091 of record JADRCH010000153.1, on the reverse strand, counting down.
ACCAATTATTGAATGGAAATGATAACTAGTTGTATTATTAAGAAGATTCTTTTTTTTTCAATTATAGGAATGAATGTGTGTTGTTCTATGCTTATGAAGGCTGGTGACTTTGGAGGCCAGAAGATAGCATCAGATTGCCTGGAGCTGGAGTCGTTAGTAGTTTTGAGTTGCCCCTTGAACATACTGGGAACTGATCTCAGGTCCTCTGCTAAATTCATAACTATTCCTAGCCACTGACTCATTTCTCTGGTCCCCAGGTATATTTTTTATGAATACCACGTGTTCATTCTTTTTATAATAATAAGCCTGATTTTTGTTTTTAAATCGTGTGCACAGCATTAGTCATCAGTTCATTTAGCATTGTTAATGAATCCTAAATATCCAGCAATTCTTTTTTATCTGTGTTTTGGTATGCTTTCGGTCATTCATTGTAGATTCATAGGTGACAATTCTTATTTAAGAGTTTACTATGTGATGATCATGTGGGAAGAACAGAATACACCATTGGGGAAGTGTGGTAGTAGCCTGGCTTCTGGGTAATTTTTTTTTTTCTTGAGCCATATATTCCCCATGGCATATCTGTTGTCCTTTACACTAAGTACCCAACTTCAGTGCTTTAGCTCAGAGATAGAAGAGTGTGCTATGACAAATTTACTATGTCAAACTGTAGAAGGAGAGTAGACAGGTTTCATAGTGATCTAAATATATCTTCTCAAATAATGGCTTTGATGCTTGAAAGAGCTCTTCTGCTCCCTGCTTCTGTTTCCCCAAGCAGGATGCATTCCCAGGCCTCTTCCACTCTAAAACGGATACCTGTAAAGGTAAGTTGACAGTTCTTTCTTCAAGCAGTCCACTCTCAGTTACGTAACTTTGTGCTGAATTCTTTAAAATGCCTTCCTAATAGTTCATTTTTCCTAATTCCCTCCTTGTCAGAAATGAGGCATCCTCCCTCGCTTGCTCTCAATTTTTTTCTTTATTTCAATCCTATAACATCTATACCACTGACCATTTACATAAGCCAAAATCTGTGTAAACTTGATGGCACATTGATATTAAGTCATACTCTATGGGTCACCTCTTGTGATATATGCTGAACAAAGAGGAGGGTACCTGAAATAATATTTTTCTCTTATTTTTGAGCCTAAGAAACAATCTCTACTTGAATATTATTAGTAGTTTCTATAATAAAGGAAATCAGAATGATACAAATTCAAATATTTTCTAAATTAATCTCAATAAGTTATTTCTAAAGATTGAAACAATATTGATATTTAGCTCAGAAATCCTAAAGGACTAAAGGTTTAGCATGTTGATTGTACTCACTTGCCTAAATATTGGGTATATCACCAACAGGCTGAAGCATAGACAGGATCAAAGACAATTAAAGATTAAATTTATAACAATGACAGAAACCAACTGAAGTTTATACATTATGGGTCATTGAATATATATATGTATATGTATATATAAATATTAATATTTGAATATTATCATGAAAATGTAAGCACATTTTATATCCTTGCTGGTATGGGTAGCTGTCTTCTTTTTCAATGGAAGGTCACTTGAACCTCTTTTTTTTTCCAAACAAAAAAATTTAAACTGATCTCTAAAATGTATGTAGATATTCACTGGAAAGCCACATTTTTTTGGTATATGAAATATTGAAGGCATAACACCTCGAGGTATAAGCTGTATTTATATCTTACTATGATATAAAAATCCCAATGCAATTATTATTGTCTTCTAAAAGACTGGCAATGGATATTATGGAAGATTTGTATTACAAACAACCTTTGTGGGTTTTTGCTCTAAGTTATTTTATTTCTAAGTTATTTTATGAAGGGGGGAGCACAGAGAGTTTTATGCCAGTCTCACAATGAACCAATTCCTTTTCATCTAGCTTAACTATACATATAAAGAGAAAGAGAGATGAGACAATCTTAACAATTCTAATTCTTGATTAAAACATAAATAAAATTATCTATTCTTTATTTCAAAAACTGCTTTCTTTCTAAATGCAATATGAAATTACTGGAATAACAGTGAATTTTGTCTTATTTTTAAAATCGGTTAATATTTGTGTGTATGTGTGGAACACGGGTGAATAGTGAGTAACCTGAGCCCCATGAATAATGACCAAATACAAGTAATGAGCTTATCTACCTCAAACATTTATTATTTCTATGAGCTAACAACTGTCAGAGTCTTCTGTCTTGAAATATGTAATTCTGATGGTGCCATGTTATCCTATTGACACCAGAATTAAATACCATTGTCCCTCTGTTTTGGTGTCTCATCCATGATGTCAGCTCACCATCTCTCTGTCTTTCCAGTCTTAGCATTCCAGTTGTCTATGGACGGTTCTTGTTTGTTAGCTTTTACAGATGAATGAGAACACATACCATTAGATATTGAGAAATGATATATGGTTCTCCACAGTGGACGTACTAAGTCACGCCCAACCCCCACCATCAACCTATAACGTTCTCTTTACTCCAAACTTTCTTTAGCAATAGTGACTGCAATGAATGGGACACAATGATGTGTCATTGTCGCTTTGACTTACACTCACTTGACTTTGGGGGATACAATTTTTATTGTGTTTTCTTAAAAAAATATATATCTATATAGAATTTTCTGCCATTTTAGACCAGCTAATCTCTAATTTAGTCATTTGTGACTCATATATATTATGGATGTTGAAATCTTGTGTGAACAGTCTATAAGTATTTTCTCCAACGATGTACATCTCTTCACTCTGCTAATCATTTTCTTTTCCATTGCAGAAACTTTTTAATAAGGCTATAACCCTCTTTGTCTATTGAACATTTTTCTCTACGTTTAATACTATCCTTAGAATGTATCAAAACTTCCTAAAATGCCCCCTATGTTTTGTTCCAATAGTGTTGCATTTTCAAGAATTTAGGCCTCTGATCAAGTTAAGCCTGATTTTTGTTGATGGTGACAAGTAGGTCTTTAGGTTTTCTTTTTCTGCCTATGTATATCTAGTTTCCCCAGCATCATTTAATGAAGACATTGTTGTCGTTGATGTTTGTTTGTTTTTCGTTAACTATACTGCACATGCATATGTCTCAGCTGGCTATATGTATGGCTAGATTAATTCCTGTACACAATCTTTGGCATCTCTCTTCTGTTTTATTAGAGTGTGCAATGTCTTTCAGAGCATTGTCATGCTGTTTATTATTACAACTTTATAATGAGTTTTGCAGTTGAATATTGTGATACCTTTATATCTTTTCTCCTTTGAATTGTTTAGACTGATTGTAGTCTTTTGTTATATATTTCTTTTTAAAATAGAAAAACAATCATTCATACATTATATTTTAAGCATGTTTTTACCTCTTCCAATTCCTCCTAGCCCCTCTCCACCTCCCTACCCACTCAACTTTATTTTTTTCTTTATCTCTTCAAAAATAAACAAAAACAAAACAAGAAACATACAAAAATGCACAAGACCAGAAAGACAAACATTGCCCAAACAATGGAAAATGAGACAAAAAATGTCTATAAAAATACCATTGACTTCATTTTATGTCAGTTAAATACTCCTGGACACAGGGTCTTCCCTGAAATATAGCTAATATACTCCGTACAACTCCATTGGAGAAATTGATTTTTCCTTTGCAAGCAGTTATCAGTTGCAGATAGCTTCTTGGTTAGGAGTGTCCACATCCCCTTCCCAGTGCTGGGACCCCATCTGGCTTGAACCAGTGAGGGCCATGTATGTGTTGCCACTGATCATATGTGTATTAGTCCTGTTGTATCTGAAAGATACTTTTTCTTCAGAGCCATCCATGACTGTTGGCTCTTGGGAACTTTCCATCTTCTCTTTAACAGAAATCCTTGAACCCCAAGACCAGGGGTTTGATGAAGATGTCCTTCTTAGGACTGACTGCTCCACAGTCTCTTACTCTCTGCACATTTTCCGGTTGTGAAACCTCTGCATCAGCTCCCATTTGCTGTAAGAACAAAGCGTTTCTGATAAGGCCTGGGAGAGACACAGACTTACGGATATAAAAATATGTATTTAGAAATATGCACGGCTATGTTACTTCAGTAAAATAATAGTATTAAGTTTTCTGCTGGGGACTTTTGTAGTTTCACATTCATCTTAAAGTAATCACCACGTTTCTGGGAAGAATCTCATTGCTGTTTTGGAGATTACATAGAATCTGTGGGTCATTTTGGATAATACCACATATTAGGAACAATAATTGTTGTGGTATATAAATATGAGATATTTTTCCATTTTTTATATATCTCTTTCAAATTTCTCCTCTGTGCTTTAGAAGAGTAGTAAGTGGTTTTAATTACAGAGTAATATCTCTAGCTCCTTCAATAGCTTTATGATAATAAATATGCAATAATTTGCCTTTTTTGAATGGTTCATGGTTAATCTACTTCAGAAATTTATAACAAAGCCTGGCATAGTGAAGTTTTAGAACTTTTTTTAAAATTCTTTTTCTTTCCCCCAAACATGGTTTCCCTACATTGGTTGTCTCTACACCCCTGTTCAAATCCATCTTCAGCCTGAAATTCCTGAAGCTGAGTTTACACATTTGCCATGCTTAGTATCAGAATGGACTTTTAGCTTGCCTATGCTTTCTTACTTATATTAATGATGCTTACATATATTATTAATTTCTATTTATTTCCTTCACAGGATACAAAATGCCAAAAAATAATTTTAGGTTAAAACATGACTTTGTATACTCTTTAAATAATGAATTAAAGGAGTACACATACCCAAGCATGGATGCTACCAGGCTCCCACTTGGCAGTTTCACAGTATTAGGTACACCAAAAAGAGGTAAATACATGATATCACCATAAAACTGAGAAAACAGATAAAAATATAAAAGCATAGTGGAAGTTATACCAGATGAATAACTTCAGATGATTTTCCCTTCAACTAACAGTATCCACCTCAGGACTCCTCGAAGGATTGCTGTACACCCAAAGAATAAATATCCTTGGACAGTTGCTTCATATTTTTTTGCGAGATGTGCTGTTTTTAATGGTTAAAGCAAGAGAGTGCTACTAATACATAGAAAAAAAAGTGACAGGTGCCACTTTTGTTATTAAATCCCAGCCTTGGAGACTCTGAATTACAAATGAGACTTCTTATTGGCTGCATGCGTGAGGGGTCAGGGGATGAGATGGCATGACCGGAGCAGAATGGGTTTCAGTTCAGTGCACCACTTCAAAGTCTTCATTAAACATGGACATAACATTTGCACTTGTTTTGTTTGTTCTAGACAGTTTGGATAATTACCCTCTCAAATGGTGTGCACCCGTGTAGATTTGTGTATTTATCCAGGGGAGGGGGTGGGGCATGGAAGGAGAAGGACGAAGGTTCATTGCGCTATTTATTTTAAACCTTCCATGATGATTGCATTTCTCAACCTCCACCCGGAACCTCATCATTTGGTTCTTAAAACTGCTTCTGCGGGTCATTCAATTGAAATTTCATTTGATTTTAGGGGTAGTTTTAAAATCACGCCCCCTCCCCCATGGCAAACTTGGGAACCCTCATTGGGTCAGAAAAGAACTCTGCCCTTTGCCAGAACGAAAATGTAAGAAAGAACTGAGCCCTAAAGAGAAAAGAAAAACCAGCCTATGAAGCCCCTCCCACTAAACAAAAGAGGGCAGACAGATAGGTGGGCATGCGTATACACTACTGGCCCTTGTTAGGCCCTTAAGGAAGGCGATTGGGTGGGGCTAATATTCCGAGAAAACCATCATCCAACGATCTGAACACTGATTGTCAGTGTTCAGTAACAACCGGTTCCAAGTGGCAGTGTTTCTTGACAAATTTGGCTGAGAATTAAGCTTGTTGCTGGTTCGTGGTGATTTAATAACTTGATTAGCAAATTGCAAGCGCCCGTCCTGTGAAAAAAGAGAGTCTTTTTGCTTTGCAACAAAGGGAGAAAACCAAGGCTGATCACCTAGTAAAACCCAGTCACTAGGAGGGTTGCACTAAGGCTGGAAAAAGTGATTTCTACAGACAGAAGGGATTTTCTACTAGACTGGATTTCAGAGTGCACCCAACCATCACAACTTACCGTGAGAGAACTGTCATTTCTGTCATGCGCATTTCTTATGAAATATATTTTTATCTTTTAAATTAAACTATAATTACATAATCTGCCCCTTTCCTTTCCTCTCTCTAGATCCCCCATGCATCCTCTTGGTTTTTCTCCATCTCTTTTATTGTTCGTATTCTATCATTCTCTCTCCTAAACCTATAAAATCTGTTCAATCTGTATAATGCAACCTGTATGTATGTGACTTCAAGATGGACAACTTAAAGTTGGAAAACCAATTGAAGGGTTCTTCCCAGGGAACGTTGTTTCTCCCAATCTCAGCATTCCTCGGTTGCCTGTGGTTCTTATTCCTGGGCTAATGCATGCCCAGATTTCCCCCATCCATGTTAGTGCATCTATTAGTGTCACCCTTGCTCTGGTACCATGTTGCTGAGACTTTGTGAGTGCACCTTTTCTGTAATTTCTATGAGATGCGATCTCACAGCAGACTACCTGTTCCTCTGGCTTTTAAAATCTTTCTGCCTCCTCCTCTGCATCATTTCCCAAGGCTTAGGTGAAGAAGGGGATTGTAAATTTATCAGGTGGGCTGGATACCAGACAGTTAACAGTTCTCTGTATTTGGATGGGTTATGGTGCTCTTCAATGGTCTCCTATCGTAAAGAAAACTTTCTGTGATGAGAGGTGAGAGCTACACTTGTCTGTGAATAAAAAACAACAAACAAGAAACCTAACAAACAAAAACCAACAAATATTTGAATGGAGTTAGGTTTTTGGGAAGTGGCAGTCATAGGTTCTCTTCCAAGATCACTTGTTTCAATACCCTTAGGTAATTGGCTATGTTTTCAGTACCAGGCCTGATTTCCTGCCTGTTGAATGAGCCTGTCTAGTGAGAATATTGGGAACCACCAAGGTAAGTGTCATTCTTACGATTATCATACAATGATGATCATTGTGTTTAATAAGCATCATAGCTGGGTAGGATTATTGGTTGCTTCCCACTTTTGGAAGTTTGTTTGGTGCCTTTCAATACCATGAAAATTAGTCCTCAAGGAGGAGGCTTTAAAGTTAGATCTAGATCAGGTTGTTTGGGTCCTGCGTCTGAAGTGTATAATGGCCGGCAGTAGGGACTTACCCTCAACTCCCGGAGTCACCCAAGAGCAACAGATCTAGCCTAGAATGTTTGGTGAGTCTATTTGACTCTCCTTGCCAACAACACAAAAGAAGGACTTACATGACTAGTATTGGAGTATTTTGTTAGACAGACTTTGTCTCTTGGGAAAAGCATTGACAGCCCAAGTGAGATAATTTCATGTGTGTCCATGTATATACATAGTCATGTATGTATTTTATGCCACCTTAGGCAAGCACTAATATTCTTCCATAGGGCTTTTTGAGCCATCCTTACTATAATCTTAACCTCTTCCCTCACTGTCTTTCTGTATTGACAGACCCTCCACCTTCGCATATGAACTGCCTCATTTTTCCCATTCTGCCTTTCAAATCACTCTATCCTGCTATTTCCATCTCTAGCCCATTCCCATGGTTAAAGGGAACCAACTTCTTGTTCTCACCTCTTACACATTTTCAAAGGCAGCTATGGTTAACATTATTAAGCAAGTATTCTGTGACAGCCAAATGCTTCAAATACTCTACACATTTTATCATATCTTATCACCCATCCTGATTGCTATTGTATTATCATCATTTTACTTATGTATTTATTTTTTGCTTATTTTTAAACAGAAAAATGGAAATCACATATTCTAATGCTTTCCAACACAATGTTTTAATACATATATGTTCATTATTGAAAGACTAAATCAATTAGTTAACATATATACTGTGCCATACATAATTATTTTAAAGTTGAGTATTCTGAAGCAATGAGAGATGAAAGGACTCGTGCAAATCACAAAGCTAATAAATCACAGAGCTGGCATCTGCATTCAGATACCAGAGAAGATTGTCTGAACCACGTGCTTCTCATGAGACATGGGTAGAGCAGGGGGAACACATAACAAAGGCTTCTGGACACACTTTTAATGTCCCAGCCAGAGAGTTAATCTACAAAGAGAACCTGGGGTCCAGAACGCTTAGTCTAGGGTTTTCCCCCCATCAGCTCCTAAGAGTTGCTGAAAAGAGAAAACAATTTTCCTTGCTGAAGTTGCCACTCCTAGAACAGGATGGGCGGTACTCACTGAGGGCCAGTGTATACAGCGTGCTCCACTAGATAGCGTGTTAAATTATACCAAGAACATGCTTTTGAACTTGGGAACCTTACCGTCTACTAGGAAGCTAAGACAGGGAACAAATGGAAGAAAAAGTTAATGGCGTTTTCTTATTTCAGGACATGCCTGCCTGATGAATGGGTCAAGAAAAGCAACCAACTGATTATTTCATCCAACAATTTAAAGCAGTACCTGATCTTTAAGATGAATGAGTTAGTCATACTTTGATTTCAGAAAATATGAGACTAAAAGGAACTGAAGCAGATTAGTCAGTACTTTTTCTGGGTACAACATGTCCAACACTGTGACATTAAGATGCAGGTGGTCAGTAGGCATTCTGGATAAGAGTCTAAGTCAAGCTTATCCCCTACAGCATTCTATTGCTTGGAAATATTACTCAAAAGATCTAACAGTAAATAAATGTGTTATGATTGGTTAGATAACAACATTATCAATATAAAGAACTGTAAAAGACTATGTTAGGTATACTGGAAAATAGAGATAATGCTAGCATGTTTCAAGAATTTCTAGTATGAAATATTTTCTGAAAACTCTCTAACTTTACTTAACTGAGTGTGTTGTAATGGGAAATTTAATGTTGAAATGTTGAGGCACCCTATGGGCCCCTATAGATGCCATGAATTTTAAAACAATGTGTATATCCATATATATGTGTGTATGTGTGTGTACATATACATGCATACATACATACATACATAAACACATATAAAACCTGCCTGCTCTGGCTGTATATGATTTCAGGGCTTACTATTTGGTATTAGGAAACCAATTGGTGTACTCTTCCCTATAGAAATGGGGAAGACCATTTCTATGTTAGCGTGTCTATTGGTGTCATTGTTGTTCAGATCATGTTTAGGAAGCCATATTGGTGAGCCTCAGTAGTGTAGCTTCTGACATTTCTGGTAGACACAGTCACCTGCATAGAACAACTTGCTCAGAGGTGAATATGGGAGTCAAAAAGGTATTCAGTCTCACAGTGAGAAAGGAATCTCAGACAGTGGAAGAACTCAAGCCTTATGTGGATGTTAAAGTAAACCGTGTGACATTATTAGAAAAATAAAGTATAAGAAAACCAGGTTCTTCACAAAGAGCATCCTAGAGGTAGCATCATCTACCAAAGTCAAGGCATGAGGCAGGAATGTTTCCATAATGAAACCTCCTCTATCAATAATCATTTCAAATTAAACATTCATCACATCAATGTGATATAGTTAACAATTACAATCTTTGTTGGTAGGAGTAGGCTCATTAGAAAACTGATTCAAGAAGAAGCCTTTTCTTGGAATGAAAGTGATGAGGTCAAAACTTTGTTAGGAAATATTTAATGAGCATACATGTACTTAGAATAAAGGACATGAGCTGATTACCTAAAATAAGTAGTAAGACATAAAACAGGCAAAAAAGTAGTATATTCTTTCTCTCTCTCTCTCTCTCTCTCTCTCTCTCTCTCTCTTTCTCTCCCTCTCTCTCTCCCTTTCTTTGTTTCTTTCTTTCTTCCTTCCTTCCTTCTTTCTTTCCTTTCAAAATTGGATTAGGATGTACTTACATAGTAGACATAAAAATGTAAATTGAGATTTAAGAGTAGGCAAAAACAGACTCTATGGCAGATATGTTACCAACTTGCATAGAATTGCATCTTTTTTGTTGTTTTTGACAGTGTCTCACGATATTGCCCAGACTTTCTTTGAAATTGTAAGCCTCCCACTGTTGCCTCTTAAGAAGCTAGGATTATGGGTGTGTGCACCACTCCTAGCTGGGATTGTCTTAAAGAGATAATTAGAATTAGGATAAAGCACTTCACAGTGAAAATTTCATACTATTATACTACTTCCATGATATATGTATGATCATGTTAAATGTTTAACAGTTGGAGGTTGTTGAAATATATTATGATGCACAACATAATAGAATTTTGTAGTATTAAAATTATATGAGGTGTATTTATTGACATAAAAATATGTTGTCTCCACAAAATTGCATTAAATGAAAAAAATAAGAAGGCTAGGGAAACAACTTGCTGGGCAATATATTGGTCATGCAAGTGTCATGATCTGAGATCAGATCCTTAGCACCAGTGTAAAAGCCAGACTCACAGCACACATCTTGGTAATCTCCATAGTAGGTGTGAGGGGAAGAGAATCTCAAGAGGTCCACAGAGGAGCGAGCTTGGTGTATGCTTCAGAGAGAACCTGTCTCAAACATGGTGGGTAGAAGGCAAAGACCCACATTGCTCTCTGACTTTCATAAGCTCTCCATGACAAACATGCATGTGCATATGCACCCACACATATGCACAAAAATGCACATATAAGCACTCACATATACAAACACATAAATGGAAAAGCATTAAAAATAACTCAAAATTATTTTCAAGTATGAGTAATTTTTACCCACAGAAATACCAACAAGCCAATGAAAAGATTTTATCCTACTATGATTTATAAAAGAAACATATAGGAGACTGATGAATCTGAGGGTAAAAAGCATTTCAAATCTCTGGAGAAGTAGTAAAATTGTGCTGAGAAATAATGAATGCTTTAATTACCCAAACCTTGACGGATGAGTAAGAGGCACGATGTGACATATATTTTTTTCTTTTACAAAAGATTATTTCCTTGAACAAGCAGTTCAGAAGCAAATGAAATGCACACTTTTGACTATTGCATTAAAGAGCTGATTCAGAAGCAATGGTAAATGAGTCTGAAACCAATTAAAAAGAATCTTTGCTAAAAAGAAAGAAGCCAGGCTGACTCTTAAGTACTTAAAATAGTATCAGGAAGGAAGAAATGAAGGAGGAAGAACAATGTGACTTACTGAAGGCTTTGTTGTCTCAAATCCCACTGTGAATCCATTGCACACACCAATTTCTTTCTGGCAGGTTCTATTAGTAGCCACCTGGATAACCAACCGAAGCATGTGCACATCTGAACATATGTGGCAGACAGGGAAAAATGCATGGTCAAACTATATAATTCACAAACAGACAGTTGTGTCCTATCACATTTCCGAATAAAGCTGTGCCTTCCTCCATAAAAGTTTGCATAGCAAAGACAGTAAGTTCAAACAGAGCATTTAAAATAGATAAGAACCATTACTTTCTATTTGCCTGTGTGAGGGTTCTGGCCCTGTTGGTCTTGTTCAGGTATAAGGGCGTTCAGACAGTCATATTTTAGTTAGGAAAAGTACAGAAGACAGCTGCTAAGTAGTTGAAGGGATACTCACAGCAATAAAAAGATTCCGAGGGAAAATAAAGTACAAGTTAATAAATATTATTCTTCCAGTTATCAGGAAGCATTGGGTCATTTTTTACTGTTTATCTTATTTACAAATCTTATTTATAAACACTCAGAACATATCTGTCAAGGTAATCTGGATCTGATCTCATTTCTATTACTCTCACCTCCTGAAGAAGCACACTCTAGCCTCTCATGCTCTGTCTGTGATTTCAGGTAAGATGATTTACCTGCCTGACCAGTTCCCCACTGGTGGAGCAGGCCTGATTATAGAGATGGCGCTACTATGCATGCAACAGAATTAAGCCAGTGGAAATCGGTTTGGATAGTGCAGCCCCATAGGAAATAACATGTGAGAATGATTATGGTATGCCAATATCTCACCAAAACCCGCATAATTCATGACTCACGATTTCAAAAGGATGCAGCTCAGTGCTTAGTGTGCTTGCCAGCATGCATGAAGCCCTGGAATCAGTTCAAACACAGAATAAAAGAAGATTGTGAACTTTCATCCAGGTATAGTGCTACATGACTGTGATCCCAGCCATTCAAGACACAGAAGCTGGAAGATCACAAGATTGAGCTAAACTTGGAGAACCAAATAGAGCTCTGTCTTGACATTTAACAACAACAACAAAAAAGGACGAGGCTATCATTTCAGTAGTAGAATGCTTTTCTACTAGTAGTAGAGTGAGAGAGAGGTCCTGAGTTCAACCCAAGTATAACAAATTAAGTGTATTTTCTATTGCACTTTCTATGTAATTCAACATAAGGTACGTAGCTACCTTTGCTATCTATAACACTTAATATCTGGCTGACCTATGACATCATCCCTTGAAATGTGAATAATCTTTAAGAAAAACACAGTCCAACTGTTTCTAGTTCATATAGCTGATAATAAGCTTGGGGGTGGTTGTTCTTGTTTAAGGATGGAGGTGGATTTAGTTTGTTTCCCATCCATCTTTAGGTATTCTACAAGTGTAAGAATCTGCTTCATTTTGGAAGAACAACAGCAAAGGCCCTTTTTTTCCTTCTCTGAGTCATGAGGTAACAAAAAGGCAAGAATTGAGCTAAATCTCCATCCAAGCTTGTTTTTAAATGAACGTGACATACTTTCCAAGAAGGGGTGGCATAAACAGAGAACCCTCAGCTAATGCACATTTGAAGGCTTATCAGAGACTCCAGTGTAGTGTGATTAAGGAAAGAGACTATGAATCTGATGTCCCCAAATGTTTTAGGTACTTATGCACCACTGTTTTGTCCTCTGACGTTGGCTCTGTATCAGATGCAGATGCAAACAGCATTTTAGCAACTGTTCTGCCTGCATTTCTTATATAGGAGAAATCAAGCCAAAGATGATTTGCCCTTTTAAAATTTATGTTTTGTTTCATGACTGGAATAAAAAGAATTGGCATTTAATGAGGGAAAGTAATGCCTAAAATAGACCAGAAGGGCCACACTCAGTGATGCTTACAGATGACAACATATCTTTCTACAACTAGAAGCATGATTTGATTTTGGCAAAAAACCTCCATAGACCAAAAAATTAAATTTCTCCCTTAAAAATTGGCCTCTGCCAAGTCATGGGTTACTCTGTGCCTCAGTTTCCTTAGAAGAAATAAGGTATAAAATCCTATTACATCCATGCCTGATCCATTTAATGTGATTTAAATGACTATGTTTTGAGGCTTCAAGGTGCACTTGGTGCTCAAGGCAGCTACATAATCCCTAAGAGCATTTTAAAGTAAAGAAAACTACTTACCCAAGAGAGACAAATTAAAATTTTACCATCTTTCATTTGAACTAATATTAACTATTCACACATCTTTTTTTAAAAAAATTCATACATTTCTTTGGAAAGCAAATACAAAATAAATGGTTTCATTGCTTGATATGTAAATTGTAAGAATCTACAATGACATTTTCCATGAAGGCTGGAAGAGGCCTTAGGAGACACAACTATCTACTTCTGAGGACTTTTACTTAAAGCAACAAGTGATATTCCAGGGAAGACCAAGCAGTCTTGACCCACGTCTCCTTGAAATAATTTAGTTATCCTTTAAATACACTAGTTATTTTTAAAAATGTTTTCAAAAGAGCCATTATGGAAATTGTGAGCCATTACTAAATAATTTATAGCATTTGGATCACAAACTCATCTACAAGCTTTGTTTGGTAAAGGATGACAAAGATGACAGGAAAATTATTTTATATTTATTTATTTATATATGTATTTATTATATAACATAAGATACAATATTATATAATAAAGTATTTTATATATCATATAATAAAATATTGTTCATATTCGTGCATTTATATTTCATTTAATGTGGATATAGGCAAACAATAGATCAACTACTAATTCCAGTAGAAAGCCATGAAAGTCCCTGATACCAGTAATTAGTCATCAAAAATGTGGTGAGTGTCACTGGTCAAGGCAAGGTGCTGGCGCTTCAGAGAAACAGAAGTAGAGCCAGGTGCATTTTGTCTCCAGCAAGAAGATATCGTTGGTGGCTTAGATACTATTTTGCAGAGGACACATTCTACTTGCTTTCTGATGCTTTGATAAACAACATGACCTGCCTTGGGGTTTGAGAAAAGAGTTTGTTGCATTTTACAGTTCCCAAATGGAATTCAGAGCAGGAACTTGAGGCAGGAACTGAAACAGAGGCCATAGAGGTACACTTGCTTCCTGGCTTGCCACCGTGGCTTTCTCATGGCACGTGGAAGAGCCATCTTTTGTTAAAGAGACAATAGGCTGATCCTGCCTACCTTCCTTCCTTCCTTCTACTGAATCGTCCCTCCTTCATAAAGATAACTCAGAGGAAAGATTTTTCATGAAGGTGGTCTCTATCTGTAGAGACCCTATTAGAGTCCTAGTCAGAACATCTTCTCTGATGTTCAAGAGCATCCCCTACTTTCTCTTCTAACAAATTTAGGGTATCAGATCTTATGGTGAGGTCCATGTGAAGTTGAGGTTTATGTAGAGATAAGAATGTAAAGATATCTCCTACATGTATCGTTCCTGTTTACCTAGCACCAATTGTTGAAGATGTTTTCTTTTTTTACTAAGGGGCTTCTTGAAAATTCTTAACTACTGTTTAAGGCTATCTTTTCTTGCTTATTATTATTTTTTATTGGATACTTTTTTTATTTACATTTCAAATGTTAGCCCCTTTCCCGGTTTCCCCTCTGTAAACCTCTTATCTCATCACCCTTTCCCTGCATCTATGAGGGTGCTCCCCCACCCACCCTCCCACTCCCACCTTACCGTCCTAGCATTCCTTTACCCTGGGGTATTGAGTAAGGCTATCTTTTAAAAACTTGATTTGAGCCAAAATCTAATGAATTAAAGTGTCTTTTCTTGTTGTTGGTAAATAAGGCTATCCTTCTTCTCAATAAAATAATTGACTAAATTTCCAAAATGAATTCCAAGCTTGGTTTTTGATCTAGGACAGATAGAGAATGTGTGTTCATAATGCAATTTAAAACATAGCCCCCTCAATGAGAGGTTACAGACTGGGTGGGGAAAACCCTCACATTAAGTTAACGGAAAACTCTTTATGGAAAATTTCCTTTCTCCAATTAATCTTCAGATTATAAGGATAGCTCAGTAGGAAGAGAGAGGTACGGGTAAGCAATGGGAGGAGATAATTCATGCAGAAAAGAAATAACAGCACCAATTTTTCCAGGGTTCTTTCCAACATCACAAATAAAATGTTAACTATGGAGAAAACCTGTTACCACCAAAGGACTATACTGCCAAGGGGCTTGGTATTTCCATAATGGTGGGGGAAGAAGAGACAGCTCAGATTTCCATAGTATTTTGTAATTAATTTGGTGCCCTTATGGAAAATTAATTGGTTTTTCTGATAATGAAATAGAAGGAAATAGTCAGACTCTGACATATTAAAAGAACTTCTCCTTAATAGAGGCAATGTCAGCTGGGATAATGTGGTCTTGCTCCCTCAGGTGTCCAGATGCAGTTCCAGGGTAGCCCAGGAGAATGTCAGTGGCTGAACAGTTAAGCAAGCTTCCCCCTTGCAACTAAAGCTAAGCAGATTAATTAAAAGTTAAAAGCATTATGATTTAGTTATGAATAACAGTTTGTGGTGACAGAGCTCCCGTTTATAATTTACCATCACAAAACGACACCCAGGCTCGCTGCTGCTATAATTAGCTTTTGATATACCATTTCTTGCAAGCCACAGCCTGTGCTTGCTTCCAGATGTCCTGCACATATTTAAAAATGGTAAACATTAATTTGTAGGGATGACAGCTGTGGGTCAAGTTTGAGGTTGATTGATAATTCCTTATTCAAATGTGTGCGTATGCTACTTCATTTGTCATCTGCTCGTGAAATAGAAAGCTATTCTACCACATTCCTAGTTAATATTTCATTTTTTTTCATAAATTATCTGTAAAAGCAAAAGCAATAGAACTTAAACCTTTCTCCACTCTATGGCATGGAATATTGATGGATCTGAGGGTTTTAAAAAATTATTTTGCAGCCAGAAGGCTTATGATTTGTTAATCTGACACCTTGTATTTGCACAGTGTTAAGCACACAGTGGGCGCTCAATAAATGCTGCCAGATGACTTTGAGGAGTTCAAAAATACTTTCCGCACAGTGGGCCAGGCTTTCAGCAAGCAGTTTTCTCAATTTATAAACAGCCACAACAGGCTTAGGTAGGTTTCCGAAGAAGAAAGGAAATGATACATCTTTGGGCCACACCCATCTCAGGAGTTCAGAAAATTATCTATACTTACAGGAAACACATTCTTCCTGATATATTGGGTTACACCAACTGAATACCTCAGAAACTTTCTTCTTTCTCTTACCTCTTTGCCTGGAGGCTACAGGGACCCTGAAACACAAAGAGAACTTTTTTTCCATTTTGAAATTTTTTCTTTCTTCAAAGCATTGAAATTGAAATAGTTGAGTCTGTCTTTCTTTCTTTCTTTCTTTCTTTCTTTCTTTCTTTCTTTCTTTCTTTTTCTTTCTTAACCAAACTAGCCAGTAATTTTCATCTTCGAAATTTCCATCTGTAAAGAATGTTGGCTATGGGTCTATAACCATGTCAGAATCTAAGTCTCTGCTTTTTAACTTCAGTGTAAAATCATGTGACAGACAAGATTCTCATCCCTGGAATAAAATTATTCAAGTAGTTTGGGAGTCTCAGGACCAATGACTGGCAATTGACCAGTGTGGAGCAAACCTCGGTGTCCTGGCTTCTCAAAGCCTATTATCAGCAAAAATTATCTTAACCTGATTTTCAGAAACAAAGGGCTCTATCCTATTTCTGATCTCTCAGGAGCAAGCTGAGGTTTCAAAAGTATCTACCTTCATGGACACAGTCCTTTCCACTTATAGTCACTTGCTAATCATGAATATGGTACTTGACAGTGCTTTCCTGTGAGTCCCAAGATGTTTTCTCAAAGATTCCACATGCAAAAGGAGGAAACTAAGACAACAGATTTTGGTGACTTGCTTAAATTTGCAAATGAGAATGAAATATGGCATGAACTTATTGTTACAGGTGAATTCTGTTTCCCAGCTAAGGTGTTGACAGTAGATCTGTCCCCTCTGTCTACTAAATGGAATTTTGCATCTGTGGTTAGAATGTGTAATAGGGACTCAATTGATCATGCAATCAGAAATGAGTACAACAAATAACATTTCTGTGTGTTTTTCTTTGTGCATGAGTGCACATGCATACATGTACGAGTATGAGTATATGTTTTGATACAAACTCTCTATATCTGCTAAACTGATGGGTGATATTGTTCATGGTCAAGACATATTTAGCTCTGAGAGTGTGTATAACTGAGTAGTTGTCAGATTGTAGTAATTACCATACTGGGACAAAGGGACAAAATAATTCCCTAATGTTTTGATGAATAATACAAGATTACTTACTGAGAATAATTATAGCATTTTCATTTCATATATTCAATATGTTTAGAAAAATCAATATTAAAGTCTTAATATAAATGAAATTTTAAATGTATAAACATCTTAAAATAAAATAATTATAAAAATCTATCTATAAAGATTATAGTCATTCTGATAAAATTTTAGCTACTAAAGATAGTAGCCGAGCAATGGTGGCACACGCCTTTAATCCCAGCACTTGGGAGGCAGAGGCAGGCAAATTTTTGAGTTCTAGGCCAGCCTGGTCTACAGAGTGAGTTCCCTGTCTCGAAAAACCAAAAAAAAAAAAAAAGATAGTAAGAAATAAAGAAATAGCCATTAAATATAAACTGAAAACAATTGAAAATATCTGGAAGATGGAAAATAAAATAAGATTAATTAAATATTGAAGTCCTGCATGGAGATATAACTCAGAGGCAGACTCTATGTTTGACATATACAAGGCCTAGCTTTATTAATTATGTAAAAACCAAACCAAAACAAGACGTTGGCCCCAAAGACATCACTGATATCATCATCAAATGGGAAATGTATTTTAGAAGATTTTTCTAGTTCGAGAACCAAGTGTTTAAACTCTAGACCAATTAAAATTATACTGGTAATAAATATAGGAATATATATTTTTACAAGTTGCATGTGTGTGTGTGTGTGTGTGTGTGTGTGTTTGTATACATGTGGGGAAAGGAATCCAGGTATCCTGGAAGAGGGAGAGTTAGCTCCCATCAGCACAGGGACTGTAGGTTATTGGACACAAACTTGGGTCCTCTTAAAGAGCTGTCAGGGCCCTGCAATGCTTCTAATCACTGATCCATCTTTCCAACTGCTGCAAATGCATTTAATATAGAGAATGAAAGAGCAAGATCCTTAACTTACGATTCGCAAGATGCAGATTTTATAGTTCTCCATTCTTTCTATCATCACTGAGCCAAGCAAATCTCTGCCACTTCGTTCTCTAAAACTACCCAGGTGGTAGTGACACATGTCTTTAATTCCAGCATTTGAGGGGCAGAAGCAAGCAGATCTCTGAGTTTGAGGCCTACCTGATCTACAGAGTGAATTCTAGTCCAGCCAGAACTACATGAAGAAACCCTGTCTCAAAACGAGCAAACAAACAAAAATGAAAAAAAAAAAAAAAACAAACCCCACAAACCCATAATTAGAAACTATGTTTTCATTTGCTTATTTATTACTATAGGATACATTCTCTGCCACTGGTTACAAAATCCCCTGGTCCATGGACTCATAAATGACATTCCTCCCAATTTTACACTAAGAAGTTTTGCTGTCTCTGAGAAGTTGCTAAAAATGCTGCCAATATTTTTGGAAGATGATTTATACCTCCCTAATCTTTAGCCACCAAGGAACTTGGAGCACATGTCACACACATTTAACAAATATATGTAAAAGCACTTGCTACATATTTTGGTATACCAATTTTAACCTATTTTTCATGAGGGAGTTATTTTTGCCTTATGGATATGAGTACATAAAAATGTACATGTGCATGTAATATATACCATGTACATGTGTATGTAATGTATACCATGTACATGTGCATGTAATGTATACCATGTACATGTGCATGTAATGTATACCATGTACATGTGCATGTAATGTATACCATGTACATGCCTGGTGCCCACTGAGAACAGAAGAAGACATCGGATTCCTAAGAACTGGAGTTACAGACTGTTGTGAGCTGCTATATGGGTCCTGGCAATCAAATTAGGGACTTCAGCAAAAGAGCGAGTGTCCTTAACTATAGATCCTTTCTCTTGACCCAGCATGTTACAATATACATGTCTGTGATAACTCTCTCTTTGCCTCTTAGTATTTATTTATTTACTTTTTCATTTATTACTGCTTGTGTGTTTGTGTATATATGTACATACATGGCTTTGCATGCCGTGATGTATGCATGGAGATAAAGGACAACTCAGAGGCTCCTTGTGGTTTGTGGGTCCTGGAGAACAAACTCAGATTGTCAAGCTTGGTGGCAGCCACCTTTCCTTGCTGAACCATCTTGCCAGGGCCAGTATTCTTGTTGTTGATGTTGTTTTCTTTTTCCCTATATTTATTTTTCAGTAATGTCATGGCTTTAAAAAGAGAGACAGAGAAGATTATAAGTACTAGCTTGAGAAAGAAGGAAAAAAATATTAGATGAGGAAGAGGAGAAAGCAATAAAACCAGAAAACAAGCTGAACAATTATATAATTAATTTAGACTACCTAAATGGTCTACATACGTCTGATACTTTCTTAATAAATCAAATCTTGGAGTACTTTCTTATTGTACATTGTTATTGAACTGTGAGCATCCTCTGATAAGAGTTCTTTTATGTCCTTATGAGAACATTAGTTCTCCTTTATCACAGAATTTTTAGCATGAGCCGCGTTTGCTAAGAATACAACATAAGCTTGGTAGAAGGTCTAATTAGAATGCTATGTGGCACTCAGCTTTCATGATGCTGTGAAATATTTTGTTATTTAATATTGATTCTTTTGATTCTTTTTTTAAAACCAGGAATAAAATAATCAGGTAAAAAAAGAAACAATCTTCCAATGCTTATAGATGGGGGAGGGGTAAAGGTGGGGGTGGGGGTGGGGGTGGGAGATGGTTAGGTTGATGATTTTTCTTCTGCATGAAAAGGACACAGCTCTTTTGAATTCAGCAGCTGAGTGGATCCATATGCCTTCCAGGCAGAATGTAGCCAGGGTAATGCTACAGATAATGTAATTAATTAACCCGTTTGTAGTCTCAGGATTTCAAACTTCTAGGTAATGGCATTTGTATAGTAATTTTCCGTGGTTCTATATAAGATCTTTAGTAGAATCACAAAATAAGATTTGCATTTAAATGTAAATGGTGGAAGTAAGGCAATGAAAGTTATTAAAATGAACACTTGATAAATTTGGATAAAAGTAGCTTAGTACAACAGTGTATCTTGCAGGATCATTTGTATTCAGGAAATCATTGGGTAATGCCCATGGTTGGCTTTATCTTTCCTTTATAACTTCTGCTCTGGTTTGGTTTGATAATCAGAATTTCTTCTTAGATGAATAATGATTGCAAATCGTCAAAGCAAAACTGCCTCATCTGTTTTTTTCTTCTTCTTCTTTACAAAATCCAATTCACTCACGATGATTTGATCTCACTGTTTTAGACTGTGCTCAGTGTAAATCTGTAACGAGGTGTGGATGAACAGAAGACCTAAGTGAATGAGTGATTAGCTGAAATGAAGGTCAATAAGTCATCCAGTCACCTCAGCTCTGTCTCCCTGCAGGCAAGACTGGTATGCCAAAGACAAAGGAGCTGCTTAGCTAAGGGGAAGTGAGACTTAGAAACTCTCCAAAGAACTTGCATATCATTTATTAAGTTATACATATTTCTAACATAGTATTAAATTCCCAGGTCTATTTGGCGTATGCTGTTGAAAAAAAATTACATAATAAAACCTCATATTTGGAAAACACCTTTTTTTTCCATAAGATTGGTATTTGTTTTACTTTACTTTCTTTCTGCCTCCTTCTCTTTCTTCTTCCACTACGCCCCTAACATTTGTTCATATTACTAGAATTTCATGATTACATTAAATTCTAAGCATTCTGTAAATGTTTCTCTTTTCTTTACCCATTACCTAGTTCTACCACATATTCCCCATTTAAGTGAGAAATCCATGGCGCTATGTCTAGCATTCATTTATATTCATGGCATTAATGGTCGCTTTTTAATTTGAGCCTTTAAGCAGCCATATTACAAGAAAGATCTGCAATATAATCTTGCCCAAATGTTGTTTCAATGCCAATAAAAACGAATGAATATACTGGAGACTGTAGTAAATAAAACCCTGTTATTTTACTTCTGGGACTGTGGTTCTTGCACATTCTAAGGTCTATGGATGAAAATAAAGTGTTTGCTCCAGTTCATGTTAGGAAGAGAATCTATAGCAAAACAGTCATGTCAGTAAACAAGAGAGAGGGATACTCTGATGACTCAGAAAACAGAAACTATACAGTGGAGACAGGATATGTCCTTTAAGAGACTCAAAGGATATCTCATGCTAACTAAGTTCCATAAACAAACATCTAGATATACTTTCAGAGAAAGCAATTTTTCTAGCCACAGGGGAAAATGTTTGTGCTTCTTATTGGCTGGAAATGTATAATGTGAAGTAACCTAGGATTGAGGGGTTTAGAGACTTTAAAAAAATTAATCCGAATAGGGACCTGTGAGATAATTGTATGAGAGCTGGTGATTGTCATACTTTCTAATCATGAGCCTTTTGATCAAAAAACAGAACCTGTAAATTTAAGGTTTACGAAACCCAGAAGTACACTGCTTATAAATGAAAAAAGTACATATTTCGTAACTTTTTCTCCCACATAGGTTCACTTGACTTGGCCCATGCAGCTCATTCCTGGGGCAACACCTACCTGCTTGTGTTCATCTGCCTTCCCAGGACAAACACAAGCATACATTTTAATGGTTCATCTTTTTGCTTTGTTTTCCATTCCATGCATCCTTAGGCACTGCTATCTATGTGAAAGTAGAAACTCAGGAAAACAATGTGCATGTGTGGAATCTTGTCACACCCTCCTCAATGTGTCTAGTATCAAGCTCCAACCTTAGGAGACTAACACTAATTAGAAGTGTACTATACAAGTCAAACTATGAAACAGGAGGGTCAATAAGGTAGGAAATTGAGTCTTACTCCAGGTGTCTGATAATTTTGTTTGAAATCCCAGGGCCAGATGGAGATGGATGAGAGGGCATGGCTGGAAAGTGGAAGTTCACTCGGCTTCTCATCACAGCCAAAGAAAACCAACACTGGTGGAATACTGGAACACTAAGTGTTTAGTGATTCGAGCAGGAAGGAATTAGAAAGAGAGACTATATGTCCCTTAAAATACATGTAATCTAACTAAAATGAGAATGGAAGGACCTAAACGCTTGACCAGGTGCATTAGTTAGTTTTACTGCATCAGGGTTTAAACACACGAAAGAGCAAGTAAAGGAAGTGCTTCAGAAGTTTCAGTCCACAGTCCTCAGCTCTTGAGTGTAGGGCCATGGTGAGGCAAACACTCATGGCAGCATGAGAATGTGGGAAAGACTGCTCATCTCATGGTGAACAGGAAGCAGAGAAGGAGAAAAAGACCATATATGACCTTCAAAAGTGTGTTTCCCAGTGACCAACCTACTCTTCCCAGCTGTTTCCCAGCACCTAACCTCTCTACCACTTCCCGAAAGAGCTTCCCCAGACAGGGACCAAACATTCAACATATAAGCTAGTGAGGAACACTTCCTATTCAAATGATGGGATACACACTATCTGATGAAACAGCTGTCATACATTATAGAACCATAAATGTGGTCTAAACATCTACTCAGTTTACCAAGCCTGAGGTACTAGTAAGGTATTACCAATGAGGTAGATCTAAATGAAAGTTTTAAAACTTGTACCTTGTGATTCACGTTATCTGGTGTCTAGTCCAACAACTCTGTCTTTTCCTATTTACTTATCCCCAAAAGGGTAAAGAGGTATGGTGTCTACTGTTTCATTTACATTCCCTACATGTAATTCCAATAGTTTTTGTCTTACATATTATTTGTACATGTGTATGTGTATCAAGATTCTTATACATGTTCTTGGTATGTATGTATAGCTAGATTTATATATTATATAATATATAATAATATATATAATCAGCTAATTTGCATCCATCTTAGAAATTTTACTTCCTCTCACTTTAACTACTGTCTGTGAATTAAAGAAACAAAAATGCAAGATCATTAATGAAGATTTTTTGATCCACCTATGGAACTTCAAGACCATGTTTAATTTCCATACTTACAAGCACCTCAGCCCTCTAGACCCTTTTTGATGCAGCAAATCTGCCAGCAATGGCCTATAGATCTGATCTAAGAAAAACAAATTATATATAGAGAGAGGTTTCATGAAATTCTTTATTTTTACTTTTTAAATTTTAAATTTGTAAAATTATAGGACCTTAACATAAGAGGTCTCATGCTGCCTCAGGAGATTTCCTCTCCCTTTCTATTCACAGAAATGATATTGTGCTTCCTTCTGCCTCTCTTTCTTGCTGCTGATAGAGAATCTCTTCTTCATATTTAGTTATAGATTATATCCCACATATATGTGTCTCTTGGTACAGGACCAAAGATAAGCATTTTAGAATACAGAACTAAATAAAGTACCCATAAGACAAATGATGCAATCCTTAAAATGGCAAAACATTAATGAAATTAAGCACTTTGTATAATACACTCAAATTTGATATTATACTTCTATAGAAATCATAATTAAGTTAGAGCTCTACAGAGAATCACAACCAATGGAAAAGAAAGATGATAGATGGGTAGTCACATGGATAGTCACCGGATGTGGGCATAGGGTCTTGGGGGCAGGTGCTGGTCTAAATCCCCAAATCCAAAGACCAAGGAACTAGTAGCTCTAATGTCTATCTGACTATAGAGGAAGACAAATACCTTAATACAAGGAGGGCTTGTTCTTCCTTTATGTGTTTGGTCTCTTCCGATTCGCAGTGCGTTTGGTAGTGCCCATGCCCATCCATGAGGGCAGATCTTGCTAGCTCATTTTAATGTCTTTCTGGGATGCTCTCATGTCCACACCCAGAAAGCATATTGTGACAGCCATATGGAAAACCTTCAGCACAGGCAAACTGAAACACAAAATTCACCACCATGATGACTATTACTATTTTCGAATGATCTATGGAAATGGTGATCATACATTACATAATTATAAAGCTATAAATGTACAGACAGTATAACCTCAGTTATCTAGAGCAGAAAAGTAGGAGAATGATTATCAAAATACAAAAAATTTAGATTGAATTGGAACTACTTTCCAAATATCTTGTGATGAGTATATATTTCCAGCACTTACTGATTCATTCAATATCCCGGGTGCTAAGTTTTATTCTTGATTCTGTAATTCTTGTGGCACCTACTCTATGGCATAGCTATACATTAATTTTACATGAAGCAAAAAATAATTTTTCATTGACACTTAGCAAATTACAGT
Organism: Rhynchomys soricoides; assembly: GCA_019843965.1. Classification (NCBI taxonomy): domain Eukaryota; kingdom Metazoa; phylum Chordata; class Mammalia; order Rodentia; family Muridae; genus Rhynchomys; species Rhynchomys soricoides. The sequence continues at coordinate 1,340,537 of JADRCH010000153.1, read as the reverse complement.
AGATCACTAATGATACAACTAACAATAATTATTATCATACTCTTACTGTTGAAGAACTGGGTGTCAGGTAGTATAATTAACTTATCAAAGTCATGGTGCAAGTTTGTAACAAGTTAGGGTTTTGTTTTTTTTTTTTAAAAAAGACATTTTAAAAATTATATTTATTCATTTTATTTTATGTATTAATGATTTACCTGTGAGTATATATGTGTGCCATTCAGAAAAGGGTATCCTAATCCCTGGAACTGGAATTATGGATGGTGAGCTAGTATATGATTGGTAGGAATCTAGCCTGGATCTTCTACAAGAAGAAGTACTGTAAACTGTTAAGGATTCTCACACAGCCTCATAGATTTTATTTTTAATTTAAAAGTTTGTTTATGAGTAGTGTGTGTGTGTGTGTGTGTGTGTGTGTGTGTGTGTGTACATAAATGCAGATGCTTGAGTAGTCTAGAGGATGCCTAGGAGCTGGAGTTAGAGGTAGTTCTGAGCTTCCTCACAAGGGTGCTAGACACTGAATTTGGGTCCTCTGTAAGAGCAGCAACCACTGAAGCATCTCTTCAGCTGTACAAGTCAAGTTTTGACGAGAACCTTCTCATTTCACATGTGCTAGGCTTGCACTGTGGAATATTCCATTTTGTGAATCAAATTAAGGAAAGCAATGACAGAAATAAAGTGCATCACACCAGTGGCCAAGAAGGAGGTGGCTTCTAATCAAGAAGGAGTACATTATTTCCACACAGACAACTCAGGCAATTCTTCTAGCTTGGGTCTCTGATCATTCAGATTAATCTGTACAGCCTGTGTGAAATACAAAACAATTTTATCATATATGTCTTCTGAAAACTTCAAATTTTCCTAATGAATGTTTCCTGTTATTTCACTTAGCAAATGATTTTGCTTGCTTCTCCCAGCAATAATTCTTGTCTGATAGAAGGTATACTTCAAGCAGAGAGAGAGAGAGAATCTACAATATGATTTGGGATTGTGTTCACATATTTCATTTTCACCTATTAATAGCTGCATGTCTGTTCAATAACAGAAAACGCATGTACAGAGTGTACACATTACTAACATAAATTTTGGATGTCATCAAAGACTTCTGTGGAAACTCAAAGATAGATAAGAAATAATAAGTTTATGGATTCATTAGCATTTGAATGATGAAGCATGTTTATGTGTTTCCCTTTTGATCAATATTGCCCTGCAGGAAGAGTACTGTATTAATTGTCTTTCCTAGCCTTCTATTGTGAACATCTGGTAGCCCGTACAGCTCTGTAGCAGGACTTCCCATTGCACCAGTATAGTAGGCTTTTATGTTTCCATTTTATTACCAGTAAATATATATTTTCAAAAGAATATATAGAAAAGCATGTTCAGGAGATCTTCTCTATTCCACCTCCTTGTTTTGACTGATCTAGCAGGTACCCTGATACATAAAGTTGGTGTATCATTAAGTTCTATATAGTTGCATGTAGTTTAGCTTGAGTAATTTTATCATATGCTTTGCATAACATACATCTGCAAGCTATTTTATTTCAGCGAATGGAGTTCTGCCACACAGTGGATACTTCCTTTTTGTATATGTCTTTTATTTTTATAATTATTGAAGCCTTTATATGCACAATACATATATGAATTTTGCATATATACGAGGCTAAGACAGCATCAAAATCAAATGAACTGCAATAGAGATTCCCTCAGCCTCAGAGACAAGACATAAATGAAGCACAGACCTTCTTATTTTCCAGTGGTTATGTTCAGGAAAGTATTCAATGTACATATACCTTCATTTCCTTCTATGTGAAGTAGGGACCTTTGTTACATACTTCATGAGATCATGAAGATATAGAGTTACATAAATGTTCAAAGAACTTGACCCATTGGATGAAGTATCCTCCTTCTCTGTTTTTCCATTTTTCAAATATCCATACTTAGAAACTGTTCAGAATGAATTTGTATATGAGGAGAAATAACTGAAAACAAGATTTGGGACAACTGGTTATTTGTAAATAAATATGTAGTCTGAAGCTTTATGGACAGGGCAGAAATAAACCTACTTTCATCTTGTATTAAAATGATCTGCCAAGGTGCTGACCCACTGGCATAGAGGGTAGTGCTGCAAAAACAGGCAAGTGGGTGACTTAGATCATGTGGAGATTTAAATAAGCCCTGGGTAAAATATAACCCACATAGTCTATGCACGGATAATTAAGGACTTCTCATATTTAGTTTCTGTGCTTATAACTTGGTAGCATACATCTGTGGGAGAAGGTAATCCAGGAATTAATGGAGAGCAAATTCAAAACGGCCCTGAAACTTACCTTGCTATGGAGAGTTATACTAGCGCCTACCAGGTTTCTGCTTGTTAATTTCTATGGTTGCTGCTACTGGGAAAATTGTCTTCATTTGCATTGTCTTTCAGTGACCTACCTGGAGGCACACACCTGCAGACACTTTGTGCTCACAGAAGTATCTCTAGGGACACAGACCCACATCCATTCAGTGCAATCAACTATGTTAAAATAACATCATGGGCAAATATTTCAAACCTTAACATTTCAAATGTTACTTCCTATACTATTTCACTCCCTCCTATTGCTCATGAGTAATATCTATCATTGACAATGTGACTTCTGGGTCTGTCCTTTGCCCTGTGTGTTTTTATTACTCTGTTTTAATTGTAGAGATTATATAACTGTATTCAGCATGTTTGTAGAAAGAGGGAAATTAGATTTTTGCTGAAAATAAAATGTGAATGAAAGAAAATAATAAAAAGAAAGGTAATTGGAAGTGTAAGTAGGAATGGTTTATAAAGTATAAAGTATGCATGTATGATGACTTATTAAAAATAATATATCAACCATAAAAGAGTTACAATTTGCATATTCGTCCACCTATAAATATTTTATTCTAAATATAATTATATATTGATAAATCAAGAAAGCATAATTTTACATGTAACTTAAAAGTCTTGTAGGTATAAATGTATATAAATCTATATTTTGAGAGAAATAAATTTCTTTGCAAGGATCATTTCCTTCAGGAATGTTTGATGTCAAAATATTTCCTTTCTGGAGCCAGCTTTCTATTTTCTTTTCTTTTTATTTATGTGTGTGTGTGTGTGTGTGTGTGTGTGTGCATTTAATAATAGAAAACAGATTAAGCTGCTATGGTACTACAAAAGCAAAAATGATGGCCCTGCCTCCAAATGGTCAATATACTCGTAGTAACCAAATTAATAAACTCTATGTTTGCCTCGTAGTTGCTAGCTGTAGGGCACACTGATCACACAAAACTTCAAAAGTGATTAATTAATTTCAGGAAAACAATGTCTTAAAGTAACTTGTGTGGTGTAGTCAGTAGACATGAAGTTATTCTCTCTCTCTCTCTCTCTTTCTCTCTCTCTCTCTGTGTAACTTGAAAAATATTAGTAAATCATATGTAAAAATATATTTAAGATCTGGCTCTTCGTCATTTTACCCTTATCTAGGGTGTTGTTAGTCACAGAATAAAATTTGAGGTAATTCATACCATGCAGCATTCACATATTAATCTTATTACTTTAAGAGCCACTGGCAAACATTCTAACAAGAGTACTGTTAGTTGCCTGGATCGTTGTGGGGAGAGGGGAAAGAGAGAAAGAAAGGAAGTAATCGCATGCAGAGTTGGAATGTGGTCATGTAGTCATGAGAACGGTCTAGACCTGGAGACTCAGGCTCTAAGGATGTTCAATAAAGAAGCAACCATCTCTAGTACGACTCTATGAGCCCTGGCCAAGTTCCATTTGTTTATGGTGTGAACCCATTTATTGTCACAGGACTACGGTCATTCTACTTATGCACATGCTGCTTCCGTCAAGTGTCTAACAAGCTTCATGAGCATCTAAATTTCTCTTTTACTTTCCTGGTTTACCCTGCCCCATGGTACACTTTTGATGAGCGTGGGTTGATTAGACGTTTCAATAAAAGCAATACTTGACATATTGCTCAAAAGGAAAGATACTCTGTGGTTAAACCATTTAAAGAAATTTTTAAAATGCAAGGGATACTATAATATACTTTTAAGAAATTAATTCATCCATATAAGTGTAATGCATATGTCTTGGGACTGTATCAAGTATGACAGTTTGTGATTCAAATAATGACCACTTCCGATTCCTTTCAAGGTAGTTATCCAGTGTCTCCTGTACCCCTGTAGGAGAATTTATTTTCTTTATGATCAAAAATGAATATTCAATTGTGGTACAGGTTCTCCTTAAAGTGGGGGAGCTGGGGCATCTCTACTCAGGTAACAATTTTTTTTATTTTTTCTTTCAGAAAAACTAAAGCAATTTAACCTTGTTTACATATGAACCAACTGGTCAAGATGTGAAATATGAGGAAACTAACCCATCTGACACTTCTTCTACACTTAAGGGTCAGGAAAAGCTACAGATGAGAAGACAGAAATATTGGAAGAGCCAGAGGACCAGGATGACTGCCCCTAGATACGAAAGGAAAATGCATCCATCAAATGTCAACGTGGTTGCCCTAATAAAACCAGCAAAACAATGACACCAGTTGACATGGCAACTCAGAGAGGGACAAATTCACATGGTCCCACCCCTAGATGAAGTGCCACAGGCTGCTGACAGAGAATCAGTTTCCTCCAGGGAGGAGTTTCTGCACAGGCTGTCCAATCCCAAGTGGTCAGCCCAGGACACACGTACATTTGAACAACACTAAATAGATTCAGCAAAATTATACATACATTTGTACACATACACATAAGAATAATAAAGTAAAGATCATCGATTTCCGAGGTGGCACCAGAGGAGTTAGGGTGGGAGGGGGGTACAGGAGAGATGGAGATATTATGTTCAGGAATGAAGTTCTCAAAAAGTTTTTTAATTTAATTTTAAAAGTAAAAGTAAAAGAATTATATATACTGTAGAATTATAATGTCATAATGACCGTATTAATCATATTTCATTTGCCCAAAAATATTCGAAGAAGAAATCAGAACTAAATAGGTCTTTTAAGGAAAAAGACTGCTAATCAACAACTCCCCCCCACACACACACACACACAGACACCCCTCCACCCATGACTTGATCCTGAGACTGCCCCAGTGGGCTCTCTTTCTCTTATGGAACTAACGGGAATTTTGAAAATCTGAAGCCAAAGACCCATCAACTATTGATAAAGTGTATTCAAAGGGAATACCTGGGAAGTAAATGGCCCTGTATTAGCATATTGCAGAATTAGAAGAGCCAAGAGTAAATCTTTCCTAAAGCAGACTCAGGAAAAAGCCTCCCACAAACCTGAAACTGTTAAATGGCTTAATTACGAAGACCTTAATTTGCAAGCTCGACTCCTTCTCTTCCTTTACTCTCCTTTAACCATCCTGCCCCCGACTTCCTCTAACCCTTTCAATATTTCTGTAAAAGAGAAAATCAGAATGCGGGGGACAGTGAACTCAGCCACAAAATAAGTCAAGGGAGAAATGAAGTGCTAATTAAGAAAGCCAGGGTGTTATGCAAATGGATAGTACACGAAGGAAGGAAGGAAGCCAGCCTAATGAAGGTGCCCGGAGTGGAAGGGGCGTCTTCGTGCACAGACAGCTGGCTCCCAGGAAGGTCAGGAGCAGGCAGGCGAGGGAGCATAATCCTTCAGATTGGCAGCTCTGCCCCCTGGTCACCGTTTGATTATCTCCCAAATTGCTGTATTTCACAGAGATAATGATTTTTTATGGTCACAGATTTGAAGACAACTGCTGTATCCTGAGGGTTGTCGTTCTGCAAGGAGACGAACTGCTTCCTTGTGGAGAGGTGGGGGGCGGGGGGGGGGAGGGATACTTCTCTGATTTTTCCTTTCCTTCTTGACTTCCTTCCCAGAAGGTTTTATTACCATCCTGTTAGAACCGCGTGTTATGACGGGAACCACCCCTGCCCTAATTAATCCCCGCCCTTCTGCTAGTCTTTAGTCAGCTCTCCTATCTGCTCTTCCAAGCATTCCAGAACCTTCTCTCAGGCCTACGGCTGTTTCTCTTTGTAGGACTTAAATTAGCCTGGACTTAAAGCAGGGGAAGGTTCCTTCTGGCAGCTCCCAAGAACTAATGCAAGTATGTGTTCACACACTTCTTTAGTTGGGGACAACCTCCAGCTCTGAAACCTCAAGGTGGTATAGACTAGAAACCTGTCTTTCACTTCTGACTTGTCTAGGATGGAGACTTGCAGTCAGACTCATCTCTGTGTCTGTCTCTGTTCTCTCTCTCTCTCTCTCTCTGTCTCTCTCTCTCTCCCCTCTCTCCTCTTCTCTCCCCTCTCTCCTCTTCTCTCCCCCTTTCCCTCTCTCCCCCCTCCCTCTCTCCCTCCCCCTTCCCCTCCCCCCAGCCCCCTCCCCATCCCCTCTTCTCCTCTCCCCTCCCTCTCTCTGGGGTTATCGTTGTTGTTTTGCAGTGGGATGGAAAACAGCAATGTAGCAAATCTCAACAGCTGGAAGGATGCCCTCTGACCACTGGATATTTGACCCTAGTACTGCGATGGGGAAAACCAATTGGCTTGAGGTCTCTCTGGTACTTATTTAGAAATTGTACATGTTTTCTATCCTCTTTCCAACCAATACTAATTTCCTCAGACTAATTTCTATTGCACTTAGTTAATATGTATTTTATCGTATATTAGTTATTTGTATAGGAGGGATTTTTGTGTCTATTCACAGACCTGTCACAGTTTTAAAAAGGGAAGATTTGAAGATTTTATTTTATCTGTGTGAGTGTTTGGCTGGCATATATGTATATAAAGCACAGGTGTGCCTGATGCTTGTGGAAATCAGCGAGGACATTGGATCCCCAGGAACTAAAGTTGCAGGTGGTTGTGAGCCACCATGTGGATGCTGGGACCCGAACACGGTTCATCAGCAAAAGCAACAAGTGCTTTTAACTAATGAGCCATCTTTCTAGATCGCGCGTGTGTGCTCACACACACACACCCACACACAGAGGGAGAGAGAGAGAGAGAGAGAGATTGTTAGTACTAATTATTTTCCCTCAACAGAGTAAAAGAGTAAAACTGAGTATTTCTGCATGCACTATCAACAATTCCTGGCTTCCTTCTTTTAACCCAAGAAGCTTGTCCCTACTCCTAGATCAATTCCACTAATCTCACTCCAGGGATGACATATTCTCTAGCAGTTGGGTTGATATATCCATAGTGTGGTACATGCTTTTTAATATGGTTTTCCTTAAATATGCTCAAAACTGATATATATTAGGTGTAAAGATGAGGTCTATACAATAAGGCAGGAAGCAAAGAAGACAGATGTGTGTATCAAGAAAGTCAATGTTCCAGGCAGGAAGTAAGCAGATTAAAACAATACTGTTCAGTTGGACATTAAGGATTTCCATTGAAATTCTTAGTTACAACCCTGATCTTCCTACCTTCTCTTAATGTTGAATCACAACTTTAACGTAGAATATAAATATTTATTTATGTGCTCATGCGAAAAACCTCACAACAGGTTGAGTGCTAAATAGCTAAGAACATATGTAAACAGGAAGCCTGAGTTTAAGCACCCTTAAGACTCACCTAAAAAGCTGAGGGTGTCCATGTATGTGTCTGTAATTCTATTACTCTGGGGAGCAGAAACGTAAGGATTCAGTTTTGCTCAGGTTTGCTGGCTGCCAGCCAAGCTCCAGATTCAGTGAGGGGTTGTATCTCAAGGGAATAGAGTTAACAATGATGGAGAAGGGCACCTGATTACATCTGATCACTTCCTTTGCCTTTGAGTACAGTTACAATACAGTCTCCCTATCCCTCTCTCCCTCTCTCCCTCTCCTGCTCTTCTGCTCTCTGTCTGTCTCTGTCTCTGTCTCTCTGTTTCTCTGTCTCTGTCTCTCTCTCTTTCTCTCTCACATACACACACACACACACAGACACACACTCACCCTTGATTCTTATTCATTCTTTCATTTCCGTACAATTCTTTTCTTTCATTACTATAATCCTATGTTTGTCTTCTAAGTATACGCCAAGTACCTGCCATTCCTGGGAACTTCGGCTTACAACACTGTTTCTTCTCAGACCATCACCTCTGCCTCAAATACTGGATTACCTACTGGTTGCTCAACTTCTACCACTGTCTATTCGGACTCTACTGTTGGAATCATACCATTTATACTAAGCCTTTTGGCATCTGTTTCCTTGCTGACACTTGAGCTTGTCAAAGTGCTTGCACCCCAGGACCTTTTCACTTCCTGTTCTCATTACCTGGAATGTCTTTCCCTAGTCTCTGATCACAAAGAGCCTCCTCACAGCCTGACTCTCTTTCACATCTTCCTCTTCGTTGTCTTTTCTTCAAAGCACCAATTCTCATCTGAGCCTCATTACTCATTTAAAACTCTGCTTGTTTATTGATCACCTTCCCTATTAATACTCACATTCCAAGAAGGTGAGGACTTTGACCTGGTCACTGTCAGAATGACACATGAGGGTGGTAAATGCATCTAAATAAATGAGATGATGCCATGGAACATATGCGCTCTTCAGATGCCTTTTCAAACAAACAATCTACAATATTTAAAAGCAAATAGCAAGGGGTATCAAGAAATGTGATCACAGATATAGTCTTATAGGTGAGGCAAACTAAAGTGTGCCTAGTGAAGTATCTAACCCTAGGTTAATTAAATTATATAGTACTCTTTAATCAATGGTTAAGTAGAAATAATGAAATTTTTAACCCACAACCATTGTATCTTGTCTATTTATGGATCTCAAATGGCTTTGCTGTTTCCTAATATGATGGGTTCAGCTCACCTACTTTATGTAGGATGACCTCTGGGTTCATAAATTTTCTCCACTTTTCTATGAAGTTGTTTGCATATTTTGTATTTATGTAAGTTCTCTATGTTTCAAAGAAGCGTGTGTTACAAATATTTTCCTGTTAGTAATTTTTTTTCTTGCAGAAGTTTCTCTTTCTCTCTCTCTCTCTCTCTCTCTCTCTCTCTCTCTCTCTCTCTCACACACACACACACACACACACACACACATGAATGAATTTATTGCTGGTTTCGTGAGTTTGATGTTTTGTTTCTTGTAGGGAGAAGTAAAATGAGTGGTTAGTTTACAGATTTATAAGATTTTTATTTTTCATTTTCTAGTAATGCCTGGTTTCCTATCATTTGTGTTTGCAGTAATAAATATGTTGTTTTTTGAATTAATCCATGAATACAGCTATATAAATTTCAAAGCATCCACAAATGTTGGTAAATCTAACATTTTCTATAGACATAGAAGTAATGCAGGAATTAGAAAAGTTGGAAAAAAACGTATTTAATTTCATACAGCTAAGTCAAGGGAACATAATTTTTTGTCCATGTGGCATGCTGTGGTAGGAGGCAGAGTCAATAAGAGTTAAATTACTTGCCTATAGAATACAATAAGTTGTCATAGTCTTTGGCTACACAATATCAGGTATCACTGTGATCACACTTTTTAAACCTAAGCACTTATCTATCATACATAGGACTTTTAGGATGACCCATTGCAAAAACCAGGCATTACCCAGATATTAAATTGAAGTCTAAAACTGAGCATATTTGAAAAATACTGTTGCTAATTTTCATATATTGATGTTGGATGAAAGTGAACCCTTTTCTTCCCATTGTAAAGATATTCTGTATGATAACCTTCTAGTTTTGTCTTTGGAGATGAGCTTACGCTATTAGTCGAGTAGATACCTATTGGAGACCTTGAATTGAACAGCAGTAGGCATACATATGGTCAACACCAAGATGTATGAGGCACCTGCTCTTACATGACACCCATACAGAACTGTGGAAGAAAATGAAGGTTATACATTTAGTTGCTAATGGCATCTGCAAAAAGGGAAGAAATACATGTCTCAAAGAGATAAACTGCTGACACTGTCCTCTGAAAGGGCTTCTGGTTAACAAATTGATCAACTAGGCAATGTCAAGATAACTTAATATTTATAGCAAACAAAATTAAATGTACTGATTCTGCATATTTAGCACAATTAATATATTCCAAAGGTAAGGATTTTCTCTATTAGCTTGTGCTTTTATTATATTGTTAGAACTTGTGTCTAAAGATACAATAATTAAATTGGAGTTAATTCTTGCACATGGTATGAGCAATGGGTTTAACTTTATTATCTTGCATGTGATTATTCAATAGTGTCATTTCTATTTATTGAAAGGAGGATTGTTTCCTCATTGGGTGATCTTGGCATGCTTGCTGATCGTGTATGTTTAGTGTATTTCTGGAACTTTAAATTCTATTGTGTTCTTCCATGCCTCTAACCTAGAGACACTCTCATGGTCTTCATCACTATCACCTCTTTGTGACTTTAAAGTGAGGCAATATGAAGCCCTGTCATCGCTCTTCATTCTGAAGATAATTTTGTATACACTAGAGAGTTTTGTAAAACCAAAAGAGTTTTACAAGTTTTGAGTATTATATAAGTGAAATCAAGTGTTAATATGGATGAAAACTCTATGTAAAGTTACTCTGTATGAGGTTGACTTCTGTTCTGGCAGAAACTTATTAACAATGTTTCTCAAAACATTTCAAGATAAGCATGAAGTAAGATGAAGAGAAAGTGTCATAATGGTCCAATGAGATCCTCACCTTCACAAATTTCCTACAAACCATTGGGTTTTTCTTTTAACTGAAGTGGAATTACATTATTTATTAACATTAACATATATATGTATATGTGTGTGTATATATGTATATATATATACACTAATCACCAAATTAATATCAAAATTTTGGCTCTGTATATTCTCATATCTCTTATTCTAGGACAACATTATCTAGTTCAAGTATTAGGCTTTGTCTACGACAGTGGTTCTCAATTTGTGGGTCACAACCCCTTTAAGGGGCATCAAACAACAATTTCACAAGGGTGGTCTCCTAATACCATCGTAAAACACAGATATTTATGATATGATTCATAACAGTAGCAAAATTACAGTTATGAAGTAGCAATAAAAATAACAAATGGTTGGGGGTCACTATAGCACGATGAACTGTATTAAAGTATCACAGTATTAGGAAAGCTGAGAACCACTGCTCTGAGATATGCTATGGGCACATTTGGTGAAGAATATTTTAAATATCTTTGAGCCATCATTTTGGAATTGAATATTAGCAACACATATCATTTCATTATGATACATGGACTGGGAATACACATGAAAGAGTCACATTTTTCATATCCAAATGGATAAATAGAATAAATGAATCAAACATGTGTACTTTCATTGGTTGGAATCTATGATTAGCCCCATGTTCCTCTGATGTCAATAAAATATTTTGTCATGAGCAATTCTAAGACACACTCACCTAATCAAATCTTCTTGAAGTGACAGATCAGTCTTTGGGTCAGTCACAGAAGAGAAATGTCATGTATATGTTTAAAACAGAGAATATAAACCTTGTCTACTGGAAGTCAAATTTAAGTGTTAGAAAACTGCTACCTAGACCAAACAAAAGTATATGTTGGCTCTTGAATACCATGTCAGGCTGACATGCTCAAATTAGGATAGGGGGTTCTCTCATCAATACATCATAAGACTATGTGAGTGATCTATTGTCTATTATTTTCTCACTGAGAAAACGTATGCTCAGAGAATTAAGAAAGGTACAATGAAGAAGTACAGTAGTATATAGAGATAGGCACCCTGATTTCATAATCTGTCATTATAATCACAAAAATATGAAAACTATATAGACCACATAAACCATCAGACATTTCTTGCTTATAGATTCCCAATCTGGTAATATTTGTAAACATCTAGAGAAATATTCTCCTATAGCTATATGAGTCACATACACTGATTAATTGTTTTCCTGCTGTCTCACAAAAATTAAAAGCAACAGATGAAATTAATTCTTTGTATCCTTATGTGGAGTAATTTTCAATGGGAATAAATACTATGGAGACAGTAGTGTACGCCAGAAAAAAAAAATAAAAAATAAAAATAAAAAAAAAGCTTGTGAAGAAATTGAGCATCTTAAAAAAATAATAATAGGCATTATTAACCTAGTATATCAGAAATATTTTGGCAACATGTAATCAATATGGAAAAATTACTACTGAGCTACTTCACATCTCTTTTACTAAATCTCAGGAATCATCCACTTAACACACACCTCAAGAGATCTGCTCTTCAAGTTCTCAGCAGCCCCTTGTGGATTATGACTGTCATATTGTATAGTAGTGATCTGGACAGTAGGCCAAATTTTAATATTTAATACTTACTTGGTGTCATAGAGATTTAATTAAGTAATTTAATTAAGCTTCATTTTCTTATATGTAAAGCAGGAATTCCCCCAATATCATAATTTCTGGAAAGAAGTTTCAGCAGGTGCCTTTCTTATGATCTCATTAAGAATTTTGTATTAACTCTAAGCACAGTTTTGAGATCCTGTGGATTTATGGTCTCAATTACGTAGGGTTTACACATATGTACCAATGTTTCCTAAAATATCCCTTCTTACAACATTCCCTTTATGAACCAGCTTTGTGAGTAGAATATTTATGTGCTTTTGTGAGTAACATAAGGATTATTAAGGAACTATGCTTTGTGCTGCTAACATAAATGGATTTGGAAGGCAAAGTGGAAAAACTACAACTTTATGATAAACATTACCACCTCTCTTTAATGCATTATTATATTTTATAGCTAAATTACAATGGAACATTGGGGCATTTGTATAGGCTGCATAAAGGCACAGAGGCAGTGAGGGAAACCAAAAATTACATTTGACTTATATATTAATGAAAAAAAAAAAACCCTATTCTTATACAGCTGCTATATCAGCTCAAGTGAGAAATATGCAATCATGTCGGCAATCTTCATCCCATAATCCTGCCAAGACAAAACTGAACAAAATGACCTCCCAAATGATTGAAAGTCCAAGTGTTTAGGAAGGTGCTCTATGTTATAGGCAGAACCAGGCAGCACATGCCTTTCTACGTTTGCACTATATAATCGTATGCAGATGTACCCAGAGTTATGCAATAGACTCATTCCTTCAAAAAGCACAGTACAAATTCAATATTAAATTCCTTTGGATACATGGGGGGGGACTATTATTTTAAAAGTTCTTTTATAATGTGGTTAATCACCCCTATTTCTCTATTTTTAGCAGAGTAAAATTTTAATATAGAAATTTTCCAGTATTTAAAATTGTAAACAGTTTTTAAATGCTTCAGAGAAGTATGGAGAAAAAGGAAAATCGCAACCACGAATCAAGGCCTCTACCCCATCATTGGAACATGTGTCTTTCCTGTATCTAGGCATCTTTGCCTTCCTGGCATTCTCACTTACCATGTTTGTCTTCCCATCCCAACAACAAATGGTTTTTACCCTTCGTTTTCCATCTAAACTCCTTTTTAACTACTTGAAGGAGTTAAATACCTTGAACAAATTACTTGCACTTGGTGACTCAAATTTCTATCTTCAGAACTAGTGAATTCTGTACTTTGTGACTTTATCAAAAACATTCTTAAATCATTACTATATGTTTTCTATAAAAAAGAAATTAAATGATCAAGAGTCTTCTTCATAGAGGTACATATAGTCACATGTTCACATATTTGTTTCCCTTCATCCAAAATATATCTTATTGACCACTATATTAGCTTGGTAACTCTGCCACTGAGAAGTATTGTAAACCAGTGACTCACAACAGCAGAAATGTGTTGTCTCATAGTTTTGAAGACTAGAAATCAAATAACAAGATTTTGACAGAGCCACACTCCCTGTAAAGATGCTCTCAGAAGCTATGGTTATAGGCCTGATACCTAACCACTGGTAGTTTTAGGCAGTCCATATCTTATAGATGTGTGTTTCTCCCAGCATGCCTTTCCAGGGCCACATTCAAATATTCTATTCACATAAGCCAACAGGTTCTCCTTCAAAGATGTTACCTAATCCCAATAAGAATGGTTAGTATTATGAGTAAAAAGAATGGGGTTGAAAATAAGGAATCAAGGAAATCCTTGCACACTTTTGATGAGAATGTAAATTAGTATAGCCAGGAGCAGGTCAGAGTAACTTTGAAAAGTTTTGTCAGCCCTGAGTTTATACACATACAAGTGGTATTATATGGACTGAACAGGTTGTATGTATGTATATAGGAATATGAGGCCATGAATTATAGAGGGGGAGATTGGGGGTGCATGGAGGGGCATGAGAGAGGAAAGCAAAGCAGAGGGAAAAGCAATGTAACTACATTATAATTTCAAAAATTAAAAATATTACAAAATAGAACTAGTGTATGAATCTAGTGATTCCACTATTCTACGTATGTATCCAACAGACAGGGAATCAGTATGTAGAATACACACATTCCCTCGCATGTCCATTGTAACACTATTGACAATAAACGTGTGCCATTCTTTTTCAACTGGACATGACTTACACTTTGTACAGACAAACATGTGTCTTTCATGTTCTAGGAAAAGAAGCTTTGAAACATATATGACTGAAATTAAAGTAACTCAACATGAACCTTCAGTATTATTTCTGATGTAATGATAAAGAGATTTATCATCTTCCTACAAACAAATTGAACTGGAATATTTTCGGGGAAAAAAATGACTTTAGCTGTTTCTTCTCATCAGTATATGTAAGAAATATAGAAAATCATATCTGAATAAGACAAAGACATATGGACACATTTATTCTACAGCAGAACTCAGGGAATTACCAAAATACTGAACAAGTACCTAGTTATATCAGTTTGTGTTTGAGAAACAGATTCACATTCTTCACAAGATCATGGTCCTATGCATGTCACATTCGTTATATGTTGTCATATTCCAGGGAACGTAAATTGATAAAGATAGTATAGTCCTAAAGTGATTCAGCTGCACATTGCATGCATCTAATAAGCAGGAACCTTCTGGACCTTCTACTGTATTTCTCCCAAGCCTCATCCCTTGCTTTCTCTTTCCATGTACCTCAAAATCGAAGCTGTGCATTCAGTAGATGAAAATTGTCATTGATTTTCCTTTACCTTCAGAAAACATTGTTTTCTTTTTTAATTTTCTCATTTTACATCCCAGTCACCCATCTCCCACAATCCTTCCTCCCATCTCCCCTCCCGTTCTCCTCTGAGCAGATGGAGGCCTTCTGAGTATCACCAACCCCAGCAATCTAACTTTTAAGATTTGAACATGTGCCTTCTTCTACTACTATAAACCCCCCTAAAATCAGAAATTTATCTCAAAAGATACATCAAACATTAATTCAGTATTTTTACAAAATATCAGACCTTCTGTATTGTGCAAATTCTATAGGTAGCATCTTTGTGTAGCACCTTGTTTAACCCCTGTGAACTCCCTGAATGACCATCAGTATGTGGTATTCAGCTCAGGCATGCAACCCATCCCTTGAAATGCTTGATTACACTATTGAAGTGCAAAAGCCTTTGGTATAAAACCCAGGCACATAAGCACAACAAAGAGAAATTTTCTGTTGAAGAAGTTCCAAATTAGTTTTCTCTTCACATTTCACCATGCGTGATAACTTTCATTGCTCCTTCTATAATCCTACTTTTATTAAGGCTGCTATCAAACACAGACTACACAAATTTTATTAGCACAGGTGTCTTACAACAACAATGGAAAAAACATTTTGCAAAGGGATTTAGAGTAATAGAACACAATTCCATTTTTATTTTGTCATTGAAGTTAGACTGTATATGATGTAGGATCATATGACAGACATATTACTGTATTTAAAATGGAAATGCTATTGATATTGGTATATGAATTTCCACTACCACTCAGTCCCACAATAGCTCTGAGTAACACGTCCTTCTCATCTCGTTTGATGTTTCTTTACAATTTACCTGTGTCCAAACCAAAAACCAGCCCACTGTGATACATACACTTGAAATAACAATGATCAATAATTAAACATGAGCACAGATCAAGCAAATACTTAACACAGAGAACACTTCCTACTTTTTCTTCTTTTGCTCCCAAACCCAGTGGTCTGAAAATCATACAAGTCAATGAAGGTCCAAAGAATGTCATAGAAGACTTTCTTTCCCTTAACCCATCTTAGTAGATCAGCAGTTTTCAAACTCTGGGTCATGACCCCATTGGGACTTGAATGAACTTTTGAAAGGGATCATCTAAGATCTTTAGAAAACATAGATATTTACAATATAATTTATAACTGTAGCAAAATTACATCTATGAAGTGGTAACAAAAATAATTTAATGGTTGGGGGGGTCATGACAACATAAGAAGTTGTATTAAAGGGTCACAGCATTAGAAAGGTTGAGAACGACTACTATAGACATTAAAGTTTATGTAAGAAACTTTATACATTTCTTACATATGTATGTATATTCTTCTTGTACAGAAGCAGCTTTTATACATTATCTCCTGACCCTTGCAGATAACCTCAACAAGAGAACCCTTGAAAATCACATGAAGGGATTTTAAAAATGAGAACTATATGCCGTTGTCCCAAATGAGAAATCAATTTCATAGGAAAGTTCTGCTGCATGTATATTTAGTGAGATTACAATTAGAACCTAACTTTGCAGAGCCCTGGAAACTCGTACAAAGGAAGAACGAATGTGTGACAGTTATTCAAAACAGTATGTAAAGAAGAATCTGGAGGTAGACTTACCACAACCAGTGTCATACTATGCTCCCCAGTCAGAGAAGTCTGACAAGTAGTGTAAGTACACTAGACAGCAATTGGGACATTATACAAGAATTAAGATCCAAGAAAATGCTACTACCACATAAACATACTCTGCAAACGTGTCATAATCAATTCAAAGAAAAAGAAGTTCAGCAAGATGCTGTTTTGTTTTTTAAGGAGTTAACTAATAAGAGATGATACCCTTAGGTTATGGGCATTTCTGGGATATTAAATCTTTGCACATGTGATAGACATCCATTCACTTATTATCGTGAGTGTATATGCATATGTGTGTGTATGTGTATATGAGTGAGTGACTTAATATAGTGTACTTAACACAAAGCACATGTGAAGATCAAAGGTCTACTTTCAGGTATTAGATCTCTCCTTTCACCATGGCTGAAGAGATCCAACGCAGGTCATCCATTTTGTACAAATGCATTTATCTGGTGAGCTATCTCATGAGCCCTATATTAGCCCTGTATCAAAATTTTAATAAGAATGATAATAAATATTACCATTGATATTACTTGTTACTTTAATAATTACTGTAATTGTTACTTTAGAGTGTTTCCTTTTAGTGTCTTGGTCAAAAAAAAACATCTTTTTTTGACCAAGTTCAGACTAAAACACTGAACTAAATGAAGCAAAGTGGATACTCTGGAACACATCATATCTTAAATATATTAACTATTAACTAACTGAAGTCACAGACGGCAACAATTCCATGTGAGATAGATGGGAGAACTGTGCTTCAGGCTTGACAAGTTTCAGAGGATGGTAACTGAGAAAACAAAGCCTACTATGCGGCTTTGAATACCATATAAAAGAAACTTGGAATGGGTTGTCTTTAAACTCATTTACAATACTAACCCAACTGGAATGGCCCATGAAGTTGTTTCTCTAAGGGGGAGGGGATGGAGACTGGCAGATTCTGTAGGTGTACGGTCTGTAGGAAGTTAAACTAAGGTGAAAAGCAATTTCCCCATTTGGGACTTTTTAACTCACTATAACTGGATTTGCTATTCATATCAGGGATGTGGCTTCCTTTTGAGACATAGTTAAAAACACATGCTGTAGGAAAAAGGTATGCTTCTGTGAGGGTCATGGTGACAAAGCAGAAGTACCCAGGCTTCCGTCAGACTGCTCTGTCTTCCTATATCAACACAAATGCAATGCTGGTGAGCTCTTAGCATTGACTCATTTATTATTTTGAACTAAAACATATCCCCACCAAACAACCAAACAACAATCAAAGCACAACTGTTGTAAGGACTAACTAAACAGCAGAATATAGCTGTTTAGAACGTAGCAATAATTCATTAAATGATAAAAATGATAGGCAATTACTATGTTAACACAACATATTTTATGCTTATTACTACAATTAATCAGCATAGCGATGCTTTTAAAAAAAGAACAGCCATTGTTTTATGTATGATGTGAGTATGTGTGTGCATTGGGTGAATGGTACATTCAGATGTACTATATGTGTGCTTGTGGAGCCCAGAGGTCAAAGTTGAATGGACTCCTCACAGCTCCCTGGGCCTTAGTTTTTAATTGAGGTCTCTAATTGGCTTGGAGCTCTTGGTGACTTGGCTAGAATATCTAGTAGGCAAGTCAGAGGGATCTTCTTGACTCTGACTTCTCTCAGTGCTGGAATCAAAAGATGTGCTGTCATGCCCAGCTTTTAGGTGGGTAGTGTGTATTGAATTCTGATCCTCGTGGTTGCCTGGCAAACACGGTAATGACTGAGATATCTTCCCAGACCCAAGCGATTGCCTTTACTTAATGCATTTCATAGATATGGAAATCAAGATTTCAAAAACGTTAACTTATTTTCCCAACTTCCAAGTAACTAAATTTGCAAAACCCAAACTTAAAATAGAAGGAGCATGACTCAACTTGAATCCATACTGTGAAGGAGTCACTCAAACTTTTTCTCCAAATAAGATGTAATTTGGAATAAGAATTATTATTAGCATGTCCTGTTTGCATAAATTCCTGGGTCAGTCTGTCATGCTGGATAAACTAGGCATGGTGGCATGTACCTGAAATCCCTGAAATTCAGAAGTAGAAGCAGAAAGATTAGAATGTCAAGGTCACCTTCTGCTACATGGAGAGATTGAAGTCAGCCCAAATATATGAGACCCTGTTTCAAAATATAATGATAATAATAATAATAATAAATATTTTATTGAGAGATGTATCTACTCTTCTAGTGCAACACATGATTTTTAATCACACAAAAAGAAAGGAAAATTACTTTCACAGCAGAATTTATACAGTTATTTCAGTGCTCCAAGTACTATTGCTGTATTTGTATCTACGGATACAGATCTAGATAAAGAGTCTTAGTTAATAGTCACAACTCTGTGGTGGCTATTACTACATTTACTCCACAAATGATGGCGCTGTAATTTTCAGCAGTTTAAATCGCCTGCTTGATGTCATATAACTCAGAGCCGGATTAGAACCTAACACTAAAGGCGAGCAGTGGGCCAGAGAAGAGAAAATTTGAGAGTTGAAGAGGAGAATGGTGAATAGAGAGAGGAAGCCTGCAGGAGGCTCTGCACAGTGCTCTGAATGCCTTGCTGTGTAACACGGGATTTGACTCTTAGCAATGATTTGAAAACTGGATGTTGGCAGGATAAAGTAAACCCTATTTTTCAAAGGTTCTCTCATCATCAAAATAGTGAGTTGACATGTGTGGTAGAGGCTGTTTGATCCCTCCCATTCTGTTTCTCCTTCTGGGAATAAGGAAGACTTCACTTCCCAGATTGTTAGGTTTGGTCTTTGTATCCAAGCACTAGTAAAAATCTGTGTACCCTACTGTATGATCTGCCTGCATCTCACCCTAGACAGATCTGCAGTCTGGATTCCCTTTCCATGGGCGCATGTATATAGTTTGAATCTCTTCTCCCAATGCAACCAATGGCTTCTATTTTCTTTAATATTAATTTAAACAACCAGAAATAATTTTCTATCTTGTTCTGAAATTAAAAATTGTATGTCAATATTTTTCTTTTCTGAACTATACCAATTAAGCATGGCTTATGATGTGCAGGTGCTACTCAGCTGAAGTGTGGGAAAGGGCTATCTTCTTAGGAGCTCTAACTGTAAGCAGGAGCCTCCAGCTCACACCTTTCTGTTTTTGCAAGGTAGAGAGATTTTTGTCGTTGTTATCTGACCTTTAAGATGCTTCCTACATGCAAAATACTTTAATTCTGCTGTTATTATTGAAAAAGATGTATTTCAATGATGCTCGTTTCCTTCCTGGATTCCATGTTTTTGGTTCTTCCTCTGTTTTGTTTGGTTGGTTGGTTTGGTTTGTTGTTCTTTTGGTTTTTGGTGTTTGTTTTCCTTTTCTTGTGAATTCAAGGCTGAGCTATGTGACCATGGGAAATTTCTGAAAAGTAAAGTATCTGACTTTAGGGGATGAATGCAGCTTTTCTTTTGTTTCTTTACTTCGGAGATGCAGGTAGCATCCCATAAAGACACTCACACAATCCTTCCAGAGGGAAAGTTTGTGCAAGGAAGGATGGAGGTTCTGTTAGTATCTAGCCAGTTTAAGAGCCTCATAGTAGAGCCACATGGGAAGTAGATCCCATGGTGTGCACTAAGCTTTCACATGACCCCAGACACCAGTCTTAAGTTCTCCAGCTGAGTCCTTGATGTTATGAAACAGAGACAAGCCAACTCTATTGTGACCTTTAGAATAAATTACTTGAAAACTAAACCTACATGGGTGATAGAACTAGGCAGCAGGTCCCAGCAAAATCACACCATGCAGTAGGTCTCACGTGGGAGGTTTATTGGGTGAGGAAATAGAGGCAGCCTCAGAGAGAGGAAGGAAAGAAGAGAGGGGGTGGGGCAGGGAGAACGTGGCTTCTATTGGGCCCGTAGCACATGTGCAAAGGGACATGAGACAGGAGCGAGACTGTCGTCTCTTGGGCAGCTAGAGATGATGTATCTCATCTCTGGGTTCCTCGAAAGCTGGCTGTAAAGATGCCTGGTTGTCATGAAGTCACTTCTAGCTGTCTTGGGACGTGCCTGATTGCCAACTAGAGGAAAAAAGAACTGTTGCTTGAAGACAATCTGTTACACCGTAGGGAAATAATATCATCTCTAGCAAATCCCAGCATAAAAACAAAGTAAAATTCAGGAGTAGCCATCTGACCCTCTGGTTCAGATGTTAGTGTGTAGGGAAAGCTGTTGCTACTTTTACTTCATCATTCTCCTGACCCAGAAGAAATCGTAAGAGTTACTGCTGTGTTCTTTATGACTAGGGAAGGAAGCCAGGGGCACTGTCTTCCTTTCAATGATGAAATTTCCAAAGAGAAAAGCAAGGCATTTCTGTGAAGCTATGAGGTTGGCATTCTCTTTCTGATTTGAATGAACTTCAAAGTCAAATGCAATTTCAGAGTATTATTCCCATCATGGCCACGTGTTACTTGTAGCAGGTTGAGCACTAAAATCCCTTTCTACAGAGCAGATTGAGAGTTCTTTTCATCCGCCCATTCTCAGTCCTTCAAAAGCTGCCTGTGCTTATCTAGACCATAAAAAAAGTTCCTAAATAAGTCTCTAGTGACGAAATTCAAGTGATTCTGATGATGTCTAAGAGAAGAGACAAGCTTTGCAAACCAGAGACTGATGAAGATCTCAAAACCGAGGTCTGATGAAGGATAATGGTTTCAAGAACCCGTTCAGAGGGTGCTTTTACGAATCAAGCATGTTCCTAGCTATGGAAATACAGTGTTGGTAGGTCGAGGTCTTCATGCGTAGTCCATTCTACTGAGGTCAGGCATAACTTACCACAAACTCACTTGCTTAAAACATTTCCTTTTTATTGTCTCCCATTTCTGTTTCAGAACTCCAGTGTGCACCTCATGTGAGCGAAAGAAATCAGGACACAATCAACCCGCTTCCTTTCAGGATATGCTAGGTGAGAATCACTTCCTGAATTTTACCACCTAAAAAAGATTGCCACAATGACTCAACTCATGGCCACCTTTATCCAGCTTCACGGCAAGCAATGCTGCCCAAGGATGTTCTAGATTTGTCCTTTCTGTCACTCTCTTCAGTTTTTAATTTTGTGATAAATAGTATTCCCCTGGATCCACCGTGATAATTTTACCTCATTTAATTATACCTTTGATATTTTTCTTCCCACTTGAGAAAGGAAATGCCAAAGTTCTGGAAACCAGGACATTTCTAGGGTTCATTATTATTTTGCAATATAATACATATGTTATCTTGTACAGAAATGTTTGGAACAATTATTTGGTGTTCAGTTTATATTAATATAATTAAAATCATCTGTCATATCTCATGATTTTATTCTTGTTTTGTCTCATATTCTAGGCTCATTCATAGCTTGCATGAAGAATTAATGACTAAGAAAATATTCTTTTTAATTCTGTCTAGGAGTTTGGAGATATTTTTCCCCTCTACCATTTAATAGGTAAGGATAAAAGAGAACCTTATTTTCAGAGAAGCAAATCCAATGCACTTGTTAGTTCCCTCTAAAGCTTGGGTGTATGCTGTCTTACTCAGTGACCCGAATCGGGACTCATGTTGATACCTCATTGCTCAATGGTGATGTTCCTGGTAAGACCCTAAGGAATGAATTTAGGCAGAGCAGACAAGACTACTAGCAACAGTCACTGTCAATTTCTGGCATGTTACATCAAGATTTTGAGAGTGTCAGAATCTGTTAGAACTTGGTTTGAAATATGACAAGTTGTCAAAGACTTTCCATAACTGATAAGAGCCCCTTGAGGTTAATTCATGAAGCTATATAATGACATGATCTGTGTGATATAATTCCCACATTCTTTGTTATACAGTTTCTAAGTCTGGATGGATTTTACAAGTGTATAGCCTACTTTTACTGCACAACTCACTTATCTTGAAACATAACTGCAAAAATATATCATGACGTTTTGCAAGTCAATTCATCTGTTGAGGGGTTATAGGCAATTAACAGAATGTAACACAACCTTTAGGTACTGTGGAAGATTTCTTAAAGAAATAAAACCTGACTCCTATGATCAGGATCCTTAAATACTTGTTACTGTGATATGAGGCAAATGCATAAACTAAGCAAAGGAGACAAGAAGTCAACAAATACCAGCCTCCTACACACTGAGCAGCTCTGGCAGTAGGCTAGGTTCCCAGAAGCATGGGAAAGGTGAAAAGGATGTTGAAACTCAAGAGAGACTTTGAAAAGCTTGGCATGACATATTTGCAGTGGAATGAAATTTGACACATAAACTAATAGACTAAGTTAAGTACCAAGGATAGAAGCTGTAAAATATACCAGGAGACATCTGGGTTCACATGTTTGTGCCTCGGCCTGGTGTACATGTGTAATGCTGTGGCGTAGGTCAGAGAGGAAGCATGTGATACTAAAAAAGCAATAACAGGTGTTTTTCTTGAACATGTATTGATATCAATATACTATATATCATTTAATCTTCATATCAACAAAAAGTAGCTACTGATATTTAAATTCCTTTAAAAAAAAATGAAGATCACAGGATTTAAATGAAGGCCTAATAGTTACACAATTAACAAATAACAAAACTGTTTTTCTAACTTACCGGCCTTGGGGAAACCCATTTCTTCAAACCCAGTCCTAGTTATAAGCAGCAAAGTTTTCCTTGCATAATCGATTGTTTTTTCTTTTGCTGTTGTTCATGTGATTGAAAAAGAACCCAAAATAGTGGGGAAATGAGGTTGGTTCTTGCATGAGTATCCTAAGTGTCCTAAGGATTTTAGCCCTTAGGGACACTTGCAACACACAACTGAAGAGGAAAGCTTCAAGAGTTTCTTCTCCTCATGCAAGATTGG
This sequence comes from Rhynchomys soricoides, assembly GCA_019843965.1. Classification (NCBI taxonomy): domain Eukaryota; kingdom Metazoa; phylum Chordata; class Mammalia; order Rodentia; family Muridae; genus Rhynchomys; species Rhynchomys soricoides. The sequence continues at coordinate 1,316,995 of JADRCH010000153.1, read as the reverse complement.
GACGTTTGAAATTCAGTTCATGTTTTGACTGAGCTAGTTGCTGTAACGAATAGACTAATGGAGGCAGTTCTGTCTTTCTTGTTTCATTGTGTGCATGTGTGTGTCTGTGTGGGGGTGTGTGCATGTGAGCTTAGATGCTTGAAGATGCCAGAAACATTCTCTGGATCCTCTGGAACTTGAGTTTCAGGCTATTGTGAAATGCCTGGCTGTGGGTGCTGGGATCTGAATCAAGTCCTATTCTAGAACAGCAAGTGCTCTTCACAGCTGAGCCGCCTCCCCAGCGCCCTGTGTTTTCATCTTTAAATGTATATCTTAGAAATGACACTTGTTAGTTCACAGATGTTGTCCTCCTCTTACCTTTTCGCAAGAACATAATCCTCCATTACAAATGAGAAAACAAGCCAAACCCGGCATTCATCCTTTGCAGCTTCCTACGTGTGACTGTAATAGGACCAGCTGTCTCATGCTCCTGTGCTCTGGCGGTAGGCTTTGTTCACACTCTGAGCCAAAATGAGTCCATCTTCCATTAAATTAGGCAGTATGGTGGGTTTTTGTTGTTGTTGTTGTTGTGACTTGTTTTGTCAGGTACTATAACACAACAATGAGGCGAATAGTTGATAAATAATACACATGTTGGCTCATATTTCATATTTATGTATCTGATTTCCTACAAAGCAATTCTTGTCTAAGACAAGAAGTAAAGTCATTATGTCAAATGCCTATCCTGTTGGTGCAGAAGCTGTCTTGTGCCAACGAGTTGAAATGCCTTCTGACTTACATACCTCACATGTCGCCGCATGCCCTCTCTGCTCCCAGACTTTCTGTTCTATTGGATAGCTCAGGTACCAGTTTCCACACTGTCTTAATCAGATATTTTCAAATGTATTTAATAACACACCAGATAATCCCTTGGGAAGCATTTGTTCCCCAGGGATTTCCTGGCTACATTCATGTTTATTCTTTGAATATAAATTTTTATATCAACTCAGCTACCTTTAACACAAAAGATGTTACTACTACATATTAAAATACATTTTATATAAGTTAACTGAAGAAACCCAACATTTTGTATCATCCCACATAGTATAAAATATCTTTTCTATTAAGTGTCTGTTTTTCACGACTTTGAGTGAAAGTTTAGTTTTGTACATGTTGTTTCCAAATTAATGAAAATGTGGTGGTTTTTTATTTCACCATTATCTGTTTTATCTTATTATGTGTTTATATGCATGCTGTTAAATTTTATGTCCTGCTATCTTTTCTTGTTTGAGTAACTTTTGTCATTTGATATCTAGGGATTTCTAGCCATTCCCATACTGGTTTCCCAATTAAATAAGCTGTTAGCTTAAGACCAAAGTATATATTTTTTAAATGTACTAAATTAAGAAAGAAAAATGAAAGGATTGAGAGATGGCTCAGTGGTTAAGAGCACTGGATGCTCTTCAGAGAGTTGGCTCAATTCCCAGCACCCACATGACCATCTGAGACTTCTGCCCTAGGAGACCTGCTGCCCCCTCTGGCCTTCACAGGTACCACAGACACAAGGGGCAAACAGACTCATATGGGATAAAACCACACATACACATCAAATACAATTTATTTTTTTCCTTTAAAAGACATTTTATAAAAGGCTTTTTGAACTCTAAAACACTTTGTTTATGATATGCCTCCTTGTGTTACAGTTTATCATCAGGGTCTACTTTTTCTAAGGTTCTATCTCAAAGTTCCATACATTTTAGTGAGCTTCCCTGGTCCATTTCCCCATAAGTATTTCAATGCCTAAATGTTCAAAAAAAATTTTCACAGGAACGTGCAATTGCTGGCAGACATTTCATGGAGCATAGAGGAGCACAGAAGTAGCAAGTGTTTCCCTGCAACCTTAAACACATATATGCATAATAGTCTTGCCTTGTTTCTTGGGAAGTACTTCATCTTTCCACCTGAGCAGCTCCCAGTCATTTTCAGTTCATACTTCTTCACAACAGATAATTCCCATTTATATGCATGAAATAGATTCAGAGATAGACTATTGTTCTTCTCATGGACGAGGATCAACATAGGGTTTCTGATGTAAATGTCTTTTTCAGGGATTTGTGTTTGTTTGATTTGTTTCTTTTCTGTTTAGTTTGGTTGAGAGAGGGTCTCATGCAACCCAGTCTGTTCTTCCATTTGAACTTTCCTTTCCTTTATCTCTTCAGTGCTGAGTTACAGGAATGTACCTCCATGGACAGTTTCTGTATTGCTAGAGACTGACCCAGGGCTTCAAGCATACTAAGAAAGCACTCTACCCAATGAGCTGAATTCAAAGCCGGACAATTCCTTCTCTGTACAACATGTTCAAATATTTTTAGGCATGTGTTATCAAGCTATTTAATGTGTGTGTGAAAACCCAAGGCCCACATACTCACTTATTTTTACTTTCAATGAGATGACTGATATTCACCCTTATCCTATGAGCCCCTTATTTATGCGAAGGAATGGTTGTCACAGTAGTCCCAGAACATGGCAGCCCTGGTGATCTGGCATCTCTCAGATCCTGGTAAATAGCTCTGTTGTGATTTTCTGAAAGCCAGATCCACTTACATATTACACTGTGGGAAGGCTGCCCCTCTCTTGACATCAAGTAAGGTTTTTTGTTTGTTTGTTTGTGGGGTTTTTGTTTGTTTGTTTTTTGTTGTTGTTGTTTTTGTTTTTTGCTCTTATTACCTTGAAAAAAGCAGACAGTGTTTCAGAGGACCTGGATATTACAACAGATGGTGCACATATCCCATTTCACTGGAGACCTAGTATACCTGTATGTACTGTCTCTTTAGTATATCTGTATGCACTGACTCTTTATCTAGTATATCTGTATGCACTGACTCTTTATCTAGTATATCTGTATGTACTGACTCTTTACCTACTATATCTATATGCATTGTCTTGTATATCCAGTGCCTCAGTGAATCTGAGTGGTAGTCAGGACAGGTAGTATCATTTACATTTCAGAACATAGCTACCTTGCTCAGGATTTAACAGGACCAATCTGTGCACACTGCAGTGCAATGTTTGGCACACTGTGGGTACTCATTAAATTGCTGATACAAATAAAGAGATGGTAGCTTACAGTTCTACAGATCAGTTGTAGATATGGCCCTGATTAATGTTTCTTCCCTTTGCCTTATTGTTCTGCCTAATAACAGCATATAATAATAGAATCTTAAATTCCTTACCTTCTGCTCACGTGCCTTCTAAATATCATGTCTAAGGCTTCGTTTCTATGAAATTCAGAGCTGGGGTATGTAGAAGACACAATTCTAACTCCTACCCACTTTACATAAGATAATCTCAGGACATTTGAACCTAAAGTGAATTCACAGTGCATCATGGTAGTTCTCAATGTATTTTTACCCATGATCCCTTGAAACTATTTAAGGCTTTTACTCTTAATTTCTCTAAACCTCATTTAGTGCCTTGCTTCTGCGTTTACTCACTGGATATCAAATGTTGGAGTTTCTGAAAACTTCCTAGAGAGAGATAGAAATAGAGATGATAGAGATATAGAAATGGAAGAGAGAGAGAGAGAGAGAGAGAGAGAGAGAGAGAGAGAAACGGGCATGAGAAGAATAAATATGGAGATGTATTTTAGAAGATTCTAAAAATAACTTGTTTTTTTTTTTTTTTTTTTCTGAGATCCTAAAAGAGCTCCTCAGACAGCCAAGATCTGGTTCACACTTTAAGAATTTTAGGGTTGAAACAGCAACTGTTTACCACATAGGCGTGTAATCCCACAATGGTGTTATCCTACTAATGTGCACATATTCTGGGTCATCTTTTTGAAAGTACTGCATCCCTCAATGTTTCAACCATTGCTTCCACAGTCCTCAGGGAAGGTATCATACATTCAGCTGCAAACATACCCTTACCACATGCAGACATTATGAATACATAGCTAGTAGTTAATAAAGTTGAATAACTTTCCTGAAGTATAATTCCTAATGAACTAAGTAAATAGCATTGACTCTTATTTTTTAGACTTGATTTCATGATTAGGATGAAGAAGCAGTTAAAATGCTTTCCAAACTCCCCCATACATCTAAAGGTTTGCATCTCTACACAAAACTCCTATCACAGCTCAATCCCAAAATGGTTGCTTTAGGCAAGTCTTCTTGCTATTCCCCAAGCCTTCTGTGACTCACAACTGAAGTGATCAGTTCTTAAGTGAGTCATCTATATTACAACCTTCCTCCCAAAGCTCAGGGATCTTCATAAAAGAGAGGTAGAAAGATTGTAAGAGACAGAGGGAGTGATGTATAGAGCAAATCAGTATTTTTCTGATGTAATAGGGCCATTCCACACATGAACTCACAGCAGGTATGTCAGCTACACAAGATCTGTACATGATCAAGCCAGCCAAAATCTGAGCAAAGATAGGGAGAGTTTCATAAAGTCTCACCGATATCTTAGATACTATTGATAATTAATGACTTCTTAAACAGAAAGAATCATTCTTTTTACAAAAATGAAGCCTCTGAGAGATCACCCACAATCAACTGGCTGGCCCCATACCCATGTACATACAGTGTGTGTGTGTGTGTTCTTTTTTTTAGATCTCCTTTTCAAATGTAGGAATTTTCCATTGATTTATTTCTTTATTTCCTTTACATCCAGATTTCAGCCCCCCTCTCCTCCTAGTACCCCCTCATATAGCCCCTACCCTCCCCCATCTCCTCCTTCTTCTCCTCTGACAAGGGAGAGGCCCTCACTATTTATCAACCTACCCAGGCACATCAAGTCACTGCAGGACCAGGCACATCCTCTCCCACTGAGGTCAGAGAAGGCACCACAGTTGGTGTAACAGGATCCACAGGCAGGCAACAGAGTCAGGGACAGAATCCCTCTTCAGTTGTTGGGGACCTGCTACACATCTGCTACATATGCATAGGGGGCCTAGGTCCATGGATGCTCTTTGGTTGGTGGTTCAGCCTCTGGGAGCTACCAAGGATCCAAGTTAGTTGACTCATTTGTCTTCTTGTGTAGACCCTATCCCTTCTGGGTCCCTCAATCCTTCCCCCAACTCTTCCAGAAGACTCCAAAAGAAGCATATTAAGTTAAGAGGGAAATGTATGTGTATGTATGTTGTGGTGGGATGTCTGTAGATTTCAGAGGAAGGAATTGAGGTGGATCAAATCAAAACACATTGTTTCTATATATGTATAAAATTCTCAAACAATAACCCATTATTATTTTAAAATTTTATTAAAAAGTTATTTTCCTGGATACCTGGACTTAGCCAGATGAATTCACACAGGGCACCAGCCTTATTTTGCATTATTTACTGTATTTTCTATTCATTATTATGCAGTAAGGAAGGAAGCTATAGTAGAACTCAGTTCTGTCACTGAAGAAATTCAGTGACAATCACAGCAACACCAACTGCACAGAACCAAGCCACCCAGGTAAAGTAAAGTTAAACAAACACAGCTCTAGTCCATGGAGTATTCATACCACATATAGACAGACAGACAGGCATGCAGACAGACAGACCTAGTACTAATATAACAGTTCTGTGGCTATTCTTCAGTAGACAGACTACTCACCTCTATTGAATGTCATTAAAATCATGGAGCCAACCCAAATGGTACATGCTGAATAACAACCATTTGCTTATAGTCAGAACATTCTTGAACACATAGACTCTCTTTGGTTATTCTTCATGTCTTTTCAATATTAGGAGAAAAAGGAAAAGAATTGTTGCCTAATCATTCTTCAACTAAAGGAAGGGATAAAGGGAGAGAAAAGAGAGTTTCAGTTTAACATCATTTCCTAAAAATTTATCTGTGATGATAAAACACTGCAGCAGATGCCCAGGTGGGGGGCACCTTCCACTCAACGAAATCTGTCCCGCTGAAGAACCTTGGTTCTTTTATAACTGGGGAGGAATAGTAATGTTTTTTTTTGCTGCTGCTGTACGTGCACTTACACAGAAAGGAAAATTGATTTGGGGTAAGAATTAAAGGTCCAAAGAGCACGGCTTTTACCTATGTAGTAAATTAAAACACAGAGCCATTGCATTTTGCTTTATGATTAAAATATATTGTAAGCTTCAGATGTGTAGGGTTTGTGCAGGTAATCCTTAACTTTGTCATGCAAAGCAGGATGTTATTTAAAGAGTGCTTAGAAATTATTCATAAGTATTCTGCTTATCATATTTTCTTATAAGATCAAGTTAAGAGAAACACTAGAACTTCATTTCTTGAAATTGAGACACTCAGAAATAAGCGTGATGTATTAATAAGTGAGGGTGTCCTAATCTTTGCTTTATCCTTGACAGGTTTTTATGTTTTTGTTTTTGGTTTTTTCCCGCTATTTTCCATTAGAACAAATCCTCCACATTCCAATAGACTGTTAAGAAAGTTTGGATGTGTGTGTGTGTGTGTGTGTGTGTGTGTGTGTGTGTGTGTGTGTGTTTGTGTGTGTGCACTCACACTGATTCTTTTCCTGAAATTATTCTTTTTTAACTTAACAGTAGTTCTGCATACGGTTATCTCTCCCTTTAGTTATGCCTTAGTTATGCTTAAATAATTCTTTCTCCACTTTAGTTTTCATCCCCTAAGGATATTTTAAGCAATCATCATGCCTCTCATCAGCTATGCTTTTAAGCTCGAAATGGCAGCCTTATTTACAGATGATGCTATTTGGAACCCAGTATTTGTATATAGAACTGTGTGATGGTGGGATTGTTAAGACATAGGAGACAGAGAGCTCTTCTTTCTGTACAGGATTTCAATTTGTTTCCTTTTTTTGTGCACTGCCAAAGAAATAAAAGAGAAAAAAAATGTCTTGCTCGGCAAACTGAAGACAAAACAGTTAACTATGTTCATAGCATCTGAAATTCGATGGGAATTTTCTTGGAGAAATCTCACTTCATGTTGTTTCTTCTCAAAAGCAATTATTCTGTGTATTATGTATAATAAGCCAAATGACTCTTCTAATAATGTTAGAACTAATTTATAAACAGATAATATATATGAGATTTATATGAGTTTAGGACAAAAGATGAGATAGCTATATTTATATGTATATATTTTATATGTGTTTATGTATTCATGTATTTCTTTTTACTAATTAATTTGTTTACTTTGCATCCTAATCATAGCTTCACCTCCCTCCATTCCTTAGAGTCCCTTCTTCTCACTTGCCTTGCTTCCCCGTTCTTCTGTCCTTCTTTACTCCTCAGAAAAGGGAAAACAACCAATGGGCATCAATCAGCCTTGGCATATCAAGCTGCAATAGGACTAAGTGCATCTTCTTCTACTGTGGCTAGACAAGGCAGCTCAGTTGGGGGAAAGGGATCCAAAGACAGGCACAGAGTCAGAGATAGGCCATGCTCCTGCTGTTAGAGGCCCACATGGAGAAGCAGCTACACAACCATTGTATGTGTGCAGAGGGCCTAGGTCCATCCCATACATCCTTTCTGGCACTACTGGCTCTGTGAGCACTGATGAACCCATGTTAGTTGATATCGTATGTTTTCTTTTGGTGTCCTTGACCTCTCTGGCCACTCCTTCGATCCTTCTTCCCCATGTTCCATAGGATTCCCCAAGCTCCGTCTAATGTTTGGCTGTGGGTCTGTGAATACTCATGCATTTCTTAAAAGTCAAGTTACAAGTATGGTTGGATGTATTAATTGCTTGACCATTGCAACAGTGTTTGAGTTCCTTATTTCAGCTGAGCATAAGAGTGAGAAAAATAAGAACTCAAGGAGACTGTCTTTTGGAAGATGGATGTTTAGTTAGAAAGAAAGAATGTAAGCAAATAAGAATGCAAACCTAGAGAGTGTCAAAATAAACAAGAAGGGATAATTTGAAATTAAAACAATCAATTATGCTCTGTATGAAGTAAAGAATCCCAAAGAAATAGAATAGTCATCATTTTCTCTTGGTCTGCCCAATCATTTTCCACATCTGGACATTGTTTTTCTTATTATACTTTCTAAAAGAGCAAGGGTTATCAAGTTAGTTGGAGGTATTCAGTTATTGCTCTTACAAAACCTGGAAATTGTATCCTTTGGAGTTGATGTAAAGTTACACAGAATGAGAATGACTTTGGTTCTCAACCTTAAGATAAAATAAAATACAACTTGAAATGTTTGATGTTGAGGGCAGTGAGTCGCATTTATAATCCTATACTGTGTTATGGCGTCAAGATCAACAGTGAATCTCTATGTGGAACAACTCATTAGAAACAGAGGGAAATGCTTGAAATCCTATTCGCCATATTCCTTTTATATATCCCTGGCTTTTGAAGATAAATATTTAAAACACTAAATTCTCATTCCAATTATTTTCAATGCCCTGGCCAAATCCAAGTTGTTTTTTACCTCTAATTTGATCTGACAAATTTATAGGTAAATTATTAATTGATTGACAGGTTTACAACAAAATGAGTAGGATGAGCCATTAATTTCATTAAAAATAATGGGAAGAAAAAATTGGGATAGTCGTATTTGGCCTAAGCATCGAAAACAAAATAAAGTTTCAGTCAACAATGTATAGTCACCTGGTCAGCCAATTGAAAACCTTTTAGCACATATAATAAAATCATAATTTCATCCTGTTTCAGTTTCAATAATAGTGAAGCATTACTCCAATGAACATTTATAACAATCGGATTGTATTTCACAGTCTTAGAACAAAAAGCAATAAACAAGACTTTGATGGAAATATTTCGGTTTATGTTAGTATGCTTTATCAAAAATATGTGAAACTTCTAATCCAATTCCTTAGTTAAAGCTCTTCTTGATGGAAAGTGCTTGAGTTTTAAAACATAAAACGTAATAACATCAAAGCTTTAGAAAATGAGGTTTAAAATCGGGTGCCTCTGCTATCAGCTTTTGACTAAGTTTTTAGCTTGCAACCCAGTGTCCTTGGTTCAATTCAGGATATGGTTGGAAAATAGTTTAACTAGATCTTTGGGCCTATATTTCTCACTCTGAGAATGCAAATCATAACCTATGTCTTGCAGAATTGTTCTAAAGATCTATTGTTTAAGTCAGTACACATGATGCACTCAACAAAATAATAGCTGTAACTATTATTAGTAGCTGAGAGAGATACTTCTCTCAGATATGTGGGAATTCCTTTTGCTGTGGCCCAATTTCTTGGCCTGGGTGCTGAAAGTCAGTGGCATGTAAATCAGGACAGGCAAACACCCTTAGCCAAGGAAGTTGATGTAACAAAGACATTCTTCTTCTCAATTCTGAGTCCAGATAGCAGCCTCTTGATGGGCAGACTTTAGCTAAGGGAGGTAAACACAAGCCATCAGAATACATGCACATCTCAGGCTCTTTATCCACACTTATAGGGTCTCTCTCTCTCTCTCTCTCTCTCTCTCTCTCTCTCTGCCTTTGTGACTGCCTGAAGAGCCCCACTGAAGACAACAACAGTGCCCTGTGGTAGCTAGACCATCACTCAGCCACCACCATAATTAGTCACCTAGAGCAGACTCCAGATTCTCTGCTCCTAGATTGAGGGGGTATATAAGACTGAGCCTGGAGGCAATTAGCAGGGGACCAGAAAAAAAGAAGATCCCAATCAAATCGGAAAAGCGGAAACCAAGCAGAAATGTGAGGCTGAACTTGATACATTTTGAAAGCGATGAACACCTGTCTCTTGCCTCGTTTTTCTCTTCAACACTCACGACTTAGTAAGTGTGCAGTGAAAAGTACTGGCTTTCACTTAACTATTCTGTGTTGTGGGCTGACTCGCCAAAGTACTATTTAAAAAATTCCTTATCATTGAATACCTGGTATAAAAACAAGAAAATTTAAAATAAATAATCCAGACATCAATGAACTCTACAGTTAAAGCTGCTGTCCTAAATGTTTTTTCTCATTTTGTCGTTTGAATTATTCTTTGGTTTTCTGAAGGTCATGATAGGTAATGAGATTGAAAAGGGATGGTGACGATATAATAAGCAATGTTTTATTTTTAATTAAATGGGTGATTTTAATGTGTAATTTTCATATCAAAATCTCCTCATAACTAATGCGACTCCTTAAGTGTTCCCTTTTCTATAGAAGAAAAGGTGTTGCAAATGCACTGGCAGGTATGGTGATCATTTCACACGGCAAGGAGACGACTGTGCAGCATATGCACAAAGCACACACACATTCCTATGCACACGCAGCCCACCACACCGGCATGCTGAAAAACATTACCATGCTGCTTTTTGAAAAAGTATTAGTCTCGGAGAGAGAGAAAAAAATAGCATAACGCAGGTTTGCCCTCCATGGCTCTGATTAGAGTCCTAATGCTGTGTTACCTTAAACCGTGCCAATTTCATTTCTACAGTGAAATATGCTTTAGAGGACAGGAAGAAAGCTGATTATTTAATCAAAGGGAGAGAGAAAGCCAAAATAATCCACTGTCTCTCATGAAGGAGCAGGGAGGGGGGCCGAAAGCCCTCTGAAAGCATTATAGTAACGATGCTTCTTTATTTTAAGTAACAAATAAAATAGCAAAACATTTTTTTCCCATCATAAAAACCAACTTTGATCCCCAGTACAGCCATTGAGTGGAAAATTGAACCACAGTATAATTGCTTTCCCTGTGACCGATAAAGTGGTGTAACAAATTCTGTGTCTGAATGATAAAATCAGCAATTGGCCCCTAGCATTTCCCTCTGCCATCCCTCCAAGGACACACAAGTCCCATCAGGCTCCAGGGCAAGAGCAGGGGCGGAGGAGGTAGCCGTAAATCTAGTCCAAGTTATTGTTGGATTTCTCTTGCTTGCTTGCTTGCTTAAAGAAATAGCCCAAATAATAAAACAGTTCATGTTTGTCTTTAAATGCCTAATATAAATCACTTGTGAGTGTGTGGAGAAAAGCCACCCTTCAATGAAAACTGATTACTGCTGGAGAAAGAAGTCTGAAGCCATACTGTGAAAAAAATTATTTTACTCAAGAGTAAAATCTTGTTAGAATGGAGAAATTGTCTTAATAGTCTCGGTGACAAGTGCCACAGCTGTTTGATACAGAGGCAGTAGCCAGAACCACAGTCTCGGCAGGAAGGAAACAGGCCGAGTCATGTGAACTCATTACAGGATTTAACTAGAAAAACCCAGTACTTCCACCCCCCCAGAAGTAGAGCCACACTTGCCCTTCCTGTAGCTGGCTCTGCGCTTTTGATATAACAGTTTCTACTGGCATTGGCCATGGTGAATGAAGTCCCATGCACTGATATCAGTCTGTTATCTGGCTGTTTTTATGTTCTAATTGACAAGAGGACACTTCCACTGTAGAACTGACACTCTTGGGAAGCAAGGAAAGAGGAAGGAAGGGATCCCAGTGAAGCAGGAGTCTATCCAGCACTTCCCTGAGTCTCCTCTATTACCCTGCATTTGAAACTTTTGAGAGCAACTTTATACCCAAGATAACCCTTTAAAAATACTTGTCGACACTCAACTGTGCACGAAAAGTGTGTATTTCAAGTAACACTTCTTTGGCCTGTCACTGTGGGCCTGTGAAGAGAGGGAAGAAGAAATCTTTTTAAAGTTCAATTTCTTCAAACTTCCCAGAAGTTCTTAGTTCAAGTTCATGAGAAACAATTTCCATTTGGGAGAAAATACGAAGCCTAAGAGGACTCAGGCACCCTTCAGAATGCTTGGGGCTTCACCCATGAGCAAATCCTAACTGAGTGGATTTTGTACAGTTTTTCACAAATACTGACATGCTTCGTGAATTACACAACCAGCAGGTATAGCTCTTGTGTTGCATTTTTCATTTTATATATATATATATATATATGTGTGTGTGTGTGTGTGTGTGTGTGTGTGTGTGTTTGTGTGTGTGTACCTATATATGCAGGTATATAAAACTCTCAATTTGATTGTATATATAAAATATATATTTAAATCATATATATACATATATAAACTCAATTTGAATTACATATATATAAAAATTTCAATTTGATTATATATAATATATTTAATTCATATATATATAACTCAACTTAAGTTTTATATACATATATAAAACTTGATGTGATTATATAATATATATTTAACATACACACACACATATATATATATATATAACTCTATCTGAGATAAATACATATATCTCAATTTGATTATTAATGTTTGTTAAATTTTTATACATGTGTGTGGGGACACATACACACACACACACACACACACACACACACACTGACCCAGTCTGCTGGGTGACATCAAAGAGCCCACCCCAGCCCCATAGCCTGGGGGCAGTGGTTGCTACTTGGAGGAACACATATGTGATGAAGAGATGGGAAAGATAAAGTACATGATGGAGAGACAGGAGAGAAAGAGAAGTTGAACATTTCATGTGTAGTGGGAAAAGGTGAAACTGGAAACACACAGTGGTGAGGAATAGGCCAATACAAGGAGCCTGCACAGTCATCGGAGAACATACTGATGTCTGGCCTGGGCTGCCACCTAGGGCCATGTCTGGCTCAATGACCCTTCAGTAGCCAGAGCCTGTGTTGATGTCCATAGTTCATGTTGCCACCAAAGGGCATTCAGATGCCTGTGGTCTCGGATGCTGCCTGAGGCCATGTCACTGGGGAGAAGAGCTGTGTTGCTGTTGGGACCACACTGATCTGAGTGGCCTATGTTGCCATGTGAGGCCACTGCCACCAAGGATTATGTCTGGTCTGTGGCTCTATGGCAAGCAGAGTGTATGTTGATGTCCAAGTTCCTTACCCACGTTGGTATTTTCTCCTCATGTCTGATCGGGCTTTAGGGAGGCCTCCAACACAGCCTGTTACTTCACGTGTAAATGTTCCCATATGTTTCTATAAGGTGAGTCCTAAAGTAGTAACCACAATGTAATAACCACATATAAAAATGCTAACAAGGCTTCTTTGGTTTTTGTCACTGGGTATGGGGTGTGTTCTCTGTTCCCTATATTTCCTGTAATTTTTAATGACATCAGAAGACATATGAATTCTCTGCTATGGTTCTGTGGTATATACCTTCACTATTTCTAAGTTCATTTTTCATTTTTTTTTTTTTTTACACTATTAACAGGATTCAGCCAGTTGCCCTTTGAGTTTCTCACATTTGAAGTGTGCTGGTTGTATGTGGTATGTTTGAGCATTTCTTCTGTTTTTTTTTCACTTTAGGGTTAAATCTGGAGTTGTCACTCTGTCAGATTCGATGTTTATGGAGGAGGAAAACCCAACCTCGTGGACTTTAGTTAATGCTTACATGAAGGGATGTCGATAGTTTGATCACACCATTTTGAGGAATATTGGTAGGGATAATAGATCGTAAATTCTATCAATGTTATCAACTATACTAATATAAATGTTGGCTTTTTAAATATGACAAAGAATTTCTTTCAAGTGGCTTCCACCAAAGACTAGTATTAGAGGAGTATGGAACCAGGTATGATTTAGAAGTGGGTCCTAGCATCAGTCTTGGAGTGACTCAGGTATTCTCTAGAAGCTGTCATTGATTCATATGAGACATACACAAACACATGACATTCTTCTGTAATGGAGAAGACACCCTCTTCTCTGAAATCACAAAGATGACTGAGTAGTAGGGTGGGCAGGTCAGAGACCTCAGGTTCCTTGGCAACTAAATGAAGAGGCACAGGCAGCTGTATGGTCATGGTTTAGGTGAGCAGCCCAGATGGTAAGCTGACTCAAGTCTCAGGTCAAACACAGTATTTGAAGTATTAAATTTAATCTTGACATTAAATTACAATTTTTTTTCAATGTTATTGGTAACAGTACAAGGCACTGTCTCCTGATATTCTGGTTTAAAATAATTCAATATTTGAATCTGTCAGACTGTAGGATGTTAGGAGAAAAAACTGACAGAATTAATGCTAGCTACTTCATATCATACTGTGGGCTGAATGTGTATGTCCTCCCAAAACTCATATGCTTAAATCCTACCCTCATCCAAAATGATGAATTTGCCAAGTAAGAACTTTTGGTGTCAATCAGGTTGCAATAGAAATGCCTGGTGTATAGATAAATATCATAAAAACAAAGCTGCACATACACTCCCCATCTTCTTCCAAGATATAAGGAAACAACTGAAAAGCCCCGTCTATGACCCAGAAATTGGGCCCTCACATGATACCAAATACGCTTGGATGAGAACTTCAGAGCCTCCACAATTATGGGAAATTTCTGTGGTTTTTGAAACAGACACCTTAAGCTAGTCTTTTATGATACTTTGATGGATCATGACGTTGAATGTTACAAAACTTGAATGTGTGAAATAATGTGGGCAATGCAATTGAATCATTTGTTGGCACATGGTAAGCAATGACAGTCATCACTATGAAGACAATGGTCTAGTTCATGACTTAATGAACACTTTGCTGTGTAAGTGGTCAACCTAGAGTTTGCCTCAGTGAAACTTGGATGAATGTGATGTTTTCCTTCTCATAGAAGCCCTGGTAAATGACCCCACTACTTCTGGAAGAGAACATTTTGTGTTCCTTTTATAATTCCATCTTACAATTAAGCTGTCCCGAACTTTGCTGTCCAAAACACCAAAGCAAATGAAAGGAGGTGGAAAACATGGGGAAAATATGTATCTGTCTTTTACTAGATCTCTGAGCTTTCATCCTGAGCCTGAAGACTTCATAGCAAACAGCAGTCCTTTAAAAGAAAAGGGATTGTTCTTGAATCTCTGCCTAAACTTTGCATTGGCTCTCTGGAGTAAAAAATTATGGCCATGTACTGACTGGTGAAAATTTCAAATATGACCTTATATAAGGGAAGGGAGATTTTAAGATGAGAATATTTTGAACTTACAATGAACTATTTGAAAGATGCAAAGAATTTGACCTATAAACAAAGGCAGAGACTGAACAACAAGTGTAGGAACCAAGGAATAACAGTAAATAGCAGCACCTTCTGATGGTCTACTCCCTCTTTGATTCCTATTTTTGGCTTCCAGAACTCCTAGAGAATAAATTCCCAGTGTTTTGTTTTGTTTTCTGTTTTCTGTTTTAGTGTTTTTGACATGTCTGTTTGTAGTAATGTCTTTCAAGAGACACAGAAAACTAACATATCCGTTCACAGTTCTCTCCAGGAGGTAGATGTGGTCTTGCTCAGTGCCTCTCTTTATCTTTATTCTCTCCTACTCTGGGCCAGTTGGTCTGTGCTTTTTACTAGAAGAGTTGAATCCACCGCCCTATCTTGCCTCTGGACTTGACCATTGCAATACCCTATTCTAGAACTTTACTCAAGTACCTGGCTCATCTCATTTCAATCCTTGTCCATATGGTCCCTCTTATAGGACTTTTTTTTTTATCCCACTTAAAACAGTTACATTTGCTTATACCATCACTGTATGTTCATGCTTTAGTTTCTTAATGTAGCACTGTGGTAGTTTGGATGACAAATCCCCTTCGCAGCCCATGGCTTATATGTGTGAATACTTTGTCCCCAGTTGGTGGAACACTTTCAGAAGGATTAGGAGGCAGAGTCTCATTGGAGGAGATGGATCACTGGCAATGAACTTTGAAGTTTCAAAAGCCTTGTAGATCAATTTGTAAGCTCTCAGCTTCTGCTCCGGTGCTGTGACTACCTGCCTGCTACCATTCTCCTTGCCATGATAGTCAGGGATTCTAATCCTCTGAAACTGTAAGCCCCAAATAAACTCTTTCTTCTGGCCAGGCAGTGATGGAGCACACCTTTAATCCCAGCACTTGGGAGGCAGAGGCAGGTGGTTTTCTGAGTTCGAGGCCAGCTTGGTCTACAGAGTGAGTTCCAGGACAGCCAAGGCTACACAGAAAAACCCTGTCTCAAAAAAACAAACAAACAAAAAAACCTCTTTTTTCTGCCTTGGTCATGGTATCTTATCATTGCAACTGAAAACTAATTAAGACAAGCACTTACTGTATTTTGTCATAATCATTTATTAATTTTTCTCATCCAACTATAGTTTTGGGTTTTGTGGAAGTCAGGAAATTACCTTTTATTCAATCTCCAACAATTATATTTGTTAGGAACATAGTAGACTTAAAATTAGTATATTTTGAATGAATTATTTACTCAAGGGTCTAGAAAAATATAACACTGGTTTTTAGAAAATCATTAGTAGTCATATGTCAAGGTTTTCATGATGGGAACTTCAATAATTAACATCTTTATTAAATGTGATATATATATATATATACAATCACTGTCTTTATACACACCAGAAGAGGGCATGAAAATCTATTTCAGATGATTGTGAGCCACCATGTGGTTGCTGGGAATAGAACTCAGGACCTCTGGAAGAGCAGCCAGTGTTCTTAACCACTGAGCCATCCCTCCAGTCCAATAATTGACCTCTTAAATAATGTGCTTTTCTGAAACTGTGAGAGAATTAGTTGTCACAAAACAAAGGATAAGTTTTCATCCAAGGCAAGAATGGTACAGAGAGAAAAACCTTAGTTTTTTCCATTAGGCTCTCCCTCAGAAGTTGTACTTCTGGGTAGTTGTATTTAACAGCCTCAGCTATATCTTAGCAAGAATTTGAAGAAAGGAGGGCAGAGGTGTGTAGTAGTTCTTAATGACAAAATAGAAGGGTAGGTATGATGCGATACCCTGTAGATGCTATGGTCGAGTCATCACTTTTTGTGATGTACAAAGAAGAACCAGTCAATAAACACTGACATTGTAATTGCTTCTATATTTAATATCAAGAAAACCAAATGCAAGCATTTAAACATACAATTAATTTTAAGGATACTGATAAGCATTTTTAAAAACCACATTTTATTTTATCTGTTAATGTTGTTACCAAAATCTTTAAGCCATAGTTAAGATAAATGTCAGGGTACCCATGTGGGCAAGTTGCCAGAAGGAATTCTACAGGGATCAATCTATGGTAGGTTCAGTGGTATTTAACATTTTTAGGTATGAGCTTGATGTAAATCACAAGTAAAAACATGAAGATATTATCCAATTCAGAAGCATTTCAAAGCAAGGGGAGCACAGAAAAACCATCAGTCAAAAGTTAAGTGACAGTTATAGAGAAGAGAAAAATGTGTTCAGTCTGTGCTTCTAAAGGGGGTTGCCACCCCAAATAAGTAGATTTAAAAAAATAAAATTAGCAAAACTTCCAAATAATCTAGTTGAAAGTAGGCAATTGTCATCCAACTGATACTGGGAGATGTTCAGCAGTTAAGAACACAGGCTGCTTTTCCAGAGGACTCAGGTTAGATTCCCAACACCCACATGGTGGTTCACAACCATCTGCAACTCCAGACCCATGGGAGATCCAATACCATCTGTCTTGGTGGCCTCTGAGGGAACCAAGTACATGCATACATGGTGCACAGTCAATACAGGCAGACAAAACTCACATTCACATAAAAAATATTTATTGAAAAGAAAAATTTCCTCCAAATTGAATAACATTTCTATGGGTTTGGAAAACAACAACCAAAACTTATCTTTATATCTTTACATAGACTATACAGCCTTTTGATTGACACAGCTTTTGGCATTTCAGAAGGTTGTAAAGATATTTGGCTAGGTACCACATTTGAGATGACCCCCCTCCCTTCACTTTATCCCAGGCAGAGACCTGGGAGACTCTGGCATTACCACTTAAGATTTCAGTGCCTATTCTCAAATTTAAAGCTATCAGCAACGTGGCTTTGAGTTGACCTGTCTTTACTGATCATTTCCTCTGTCCATCCTTCTTGGGATAGAGAGCTACTCTGTCCCCCAAGACTTGCCTCTACTGAACCTGTGCCTAATGTTATAAAGATGGAAGACTGAAGTACAACTAGATGAGGTTCATATAAACCCAGAGGATCCCTAAGGTGTGGAATAAGTTGCCAGTGCTGGGCTAGTACAGTCTGAGTACTGAGGCCCCAACCTGCATTGTTTGCAAACATAATCAGAAGAAATTGTAATCGCTGAAGGTCTTAACTTTAAGGAGCTGCCCACAAAAGCACATTGGAGGATTTTTCTATATTGATTAAGCACAGTAATATTAATACATTTTTTTGCCTCTAGTCTCTTCTTTCTTCAGAATATTCCCAGCTGAGACTGAGCAAGTTTCTCTGATTCTAGCTGAATACTAATGCAGTAAACTTCATGGCGGTGACCATCTGACCTATGTCTTTTCTTCCTTTCTCTCCTCTCTACCTCCCCCTCAACCCCCACCCCCATCCCGTTTCCCTAGAGAAAATAGCCTTCTAGGTTTCAGCGTGAGGCTCACGTGTCTTCTTGGGTTACCATCGAGGCAGTGACGGATGGTTCACAGTACTGCCTGCCTTGACCTCGTCAACATCAGAAACTGCTCTCAAGTCTCAGTCATCTCTGACAGCCTTTGAGCAGAGAAATGAGACAGTCTCCCTGACACAAAGGCTTCTGGCCTGGGGTAAAAAATTCCTTTTGAAAAAAAAAAAAAATTCGAACACTCTACAGACCACACTGCTTTCCATTCATCTTGTAGTCTGGCCCATCCATTCCCGATCCCACATTAGCTTTCAGACATTCTAGCCTTTTCTAATTCGTGGAGGCTAGCCACAGTACCTCAGATGTTTTGATATTGTAATGGTTCAGTTCTGGGATAACATTCAAAGCAAAGAAGAAAGCTGGTCAGTTTATACTATATGCAGTTAATTTTGGCTTTTGATTAGGAACAACAAAGGGGGAGGGGTTAATCTTGTTTTTTACTAAAACATTCAGTAATTAATCTAAGACAAGGATGGAATTGATGTGGGAAACAGCTAATTTCATTGAGATAGAGTGGTTTTCTAGAATTTTAAAAATTAAAATGTAGCATATAAATACGGGCAATGTATGCAATTTGTCAATTAAAGAAATGAAAGGGAGCTGACAACTGGTCTTAACATCTTTCTCAGTTCCATAATCGGTATGGATTATGCACAGTCCCGTTCCCTTGGAATAAAACAGCTGAGAATACCCCTTTCTTTATGAATTCATTCTCAGACTATTCATGCTTTGGAATGCCAAGTCTTTGGGATATTTAGGGGGAAAATTATATAATAATACATTTTCCCTCCAGAGTTTTTCAGCAAGGTAAATAGTAGAATTGTTTGCAGCACCCGTGGCTTGATTTCCTCTAGCACCACAGTTTTCAACCAGAGGGTCACAACCCCATCGGGAGGGCGCATATCAGATATTTTGCATATCAGAAATTTACTTTATGATTCATAACGGTAGCAAAATTACAGTTATCAAGTAGCAACAAAATAATTTCATGATTGGGAGTCACCACACTGTGAGGGGCTATATTAAAGGGTCGCAGCATTAGGAAAGTTGAGAACCACTGCTCTAGAGCCACAAAAAGCAGTAACTATAGAGTCACTGCTTGCAGTCACTCCTAAGGTAGGACTCTGCTTCCCTCTATCCCTTACTGACAGGTGTGACTGGGGTGGAAGGAATGCAAGGGTTTCCAGCAATGAAGAGGTTGAGTGTGACTTTTAAGCATTGACAATGACACACTAGAAACTTCCTAGTTCAACTGTCAACTAAAGAAAGGAAACCAGAAAATCTTAGTCGTTTGGAACTGCAGGTAATTGCATCTTGCATCTTTTTATACTAGAAATGGTCTGGTTTTTGGTTTTTGGTTTTTTTGATAGCCTGTTTTATTTGAATATTAAAATCAAATTTAAGTGATCCGTCTAGGTATTCTTTTAGGACCATTCTACTTATTATGCAAGACCCCTTCCTCTTTCTTGGTCTCAATGGACTGGAAGGTTTCTGGATGACCTGGTGAATCTGACCAAGCCTAAACACACTGGCGGAGAGGTGTTCTCTATATTCACAGACCCAGAGACAGACCTCAGAAGTTTGGGCCTCTTCGTCCTACATCTCCACAATGACTTTTCTGTATTTGGTTTACCAATAAGTCTTAGACATGTACCAACAAGGCTAGAATGAATTCTCAGATTTCTCTTTGCTCCTCACATGGTTTGCTATCTATATACATAAAAATGTTCCTTTGATGGCAATGCCATTCACCATGTCACAAGGAAACTGGAAGAGATAGACAATTATAAATCAGGTGTCACTAGAAGGCAGGACAAAAAAATAAAAAAAAATAAAAAGATTTGGAGAGAAAGATTGGACTATTAAATATAAATAAGACCTTTAAAAGGGGCAGAATTTAGACCAGCAAAGAACTGTGGTTTTGCCAAACATTCCATGCAGAATGATTAGATAAAACTAACAACTTAGGATCAAATATGAGGTGTGGACATTTAAGGTCCATGTACCATATGGATGAGTTTACAAGTGGTAAAATGAAAGCATCTAAATTACCACGATCTCCTTGCAGCCATTGAAATTGATAGCTGCACTGAGAAAACATTTTGTTTTGATTCTGAGAATCATAGCATCTAGGCCATAAACTCTTAAAGAAATTATCAGATTGCACACGTTCTCTGGAGCGGTGCTACATGGCAAGTATACATTATGGTGGATATTCTGTTCTTTAACTTTCAGAGATTATACTGGGCTCCAAAGCTACAACCACATTCCCTGAGATCCTGACTCATGTAAATCTCGGAAATTTGGGAAACTTCACCTCACTCTTCGTCCTGTCCCAGGAGTTGTTTCTTTGTAAAACATGATTCCCAGATGTAGCAACTTGCAGTAGTTTCTTTATTCTGCTGACCAACTTGGAAAGGTCAATATGCAAGCAAAGCAAGCACAGGTTCTTTCTCTTGCGTCTATGATGATGAGACTCCGAGCAGATGACTTCATGCTATGGAATCACTTGATAGCTGGAGACTTCTGGTATCTCCCCCAAATTAGTATATTTGGTCTGCTAATCTGGATAGAAAAGTACAACTGCCAACTCAAGCACACATAGAACCTCCATGAGACCTAGAAATGTCCTAGCATGTCTGGCTCGAAATCAAACACCTCCTAGGCCTGTGATCTCTATCAGTGCTTCAGAAAGAAATCTAGGGACTGTATTTCTTTTTGTGATTTATTCCCAAGATCATGACCCTTACTTTGGCATTTACAGAGTCAAAGAAAAAAAATTAGGCCCCCACCTCTTATAGCTATATTGAAGATTTCCTCAAATCTTCAATTTGAAGCATAGTTATTATTTCAGGTACAGGGTTAGATTCTAGTGGTTAAGAGAAGACAGGCACTCTGTCTCATCCACTTTAAAGACATCATTGTTGGGTGCATGGAGACTTGTTGGCATCCTCTGCATGAAGCCTTGCTTTCTTTAAAGTCTGGGAGCAAACATGGACTTCATGTCAAAGTGCCTTCTAAATATTTATACTGCATAGCTTAGTATGACTCTCAGCCTATATCACAGAAACTTCTTTCTCACAGTGAGCAGCAATTAAAGCAGAGACTCAAAACCTGACTGAATAGCCTAGAGTAAGTTACCATGGGGTGCTTGGCTCTGAAGAGGACATCTATACCGCATGTACCAAGGCTCAGAAAATGTCATAGAAAATGGGTTATAAAGAATGGAAAAATCAGAAATTGGGGAAGACAGAAATATTGTCTTCCAAACACAGTATGGCCATTGCTCTCATAAAACCATTACCGTTGTGGTTTCTTGTACAACAGTGGGCACACCACCATTTCAGCATGCAAAAGGGATGGGGTCACCAGGCTTCTACCTTTCACTGAGAGATTATTGGAAATTCATGGTTGCTGGAGGAGAGAGCATCATTTCACCAGTGGTATGGCCACTGATAAGTTGTTCATGTTCCAGTAAATAGCCCCCCCACCAGTGTTTATGCCAGCAGCCATGTTTAAATTCAGTGGGCTCCATACAAAACAAAACAAAAGCCCAACACAAAGTAAGTGTGAGGCTGGTTTTGAAGAAGTGCTTCAGTGGAGAAAAGGGGCTATCAAAGAATGTAATATTAAAAATGAGCAAAATTATATATATATATATATACATATATATATATAAATATATATATATATATGAAATTGGCAAAGTTGTTTTAAGAATTTAGCAGTGAAATATTATCAAATCTCATTGCTTAGCTCACTCCACCCTCAAATGGTGCCATCAAGGATTCCAATTAAGCTTTAGTTTTTTGTTTTGTTTTGTTTTGTTTCTTTATTTAGCCCAAGAAGAACATGCAGTTTAGAGAGGCTAGACATCTTGCTGTGGAAACAGAGAGTTAGCAGAAGGTGAGTTTGGAATACGGGTTTACAAGCTTCAAACCTTCCTTCTCTTCTAATGGAATAACAATACTGAACTAGACTGGTCTGCTTGCTCTTCTCCATAAGAATAGGGTCTTAACCACCACCTCAAGGGCCATGCCAGGGTACAGGCCTAGAAGCCTGAGGCCTTCATCTTGCTCTTTGACCTCTCATGAAGCTGTTGCTCCATTTTCTTCTTCTGCCCAACAGAGGTCATTACCATTCTGGGGGACTTTACTGAAAGAGTCATTTGGCAATTGACAAAGTGCTGAGGGAAAAATTTGAGGAAACATTCCTCAGTCACACCCCTTTCTGCAGTCCCATGCTGCCAGGGGTTCCTCCTTCATTCTCCAGGACGCTTCTCCCTCCCAGCTTCTTCTATTCCGTTGTTCCCTAAAAATAAATCTCCCATTAGCTCCACCCGTGATCTCTGATGGGACTCAGGGATAAATTGAATTTCCAATTTAAACTGGAGTTTGGCAAGGAGTGCAAGAACCTTCCAAGGGCTGTTTCTCAGCACTCCTCATGTGATGGCTGGCAATTGTTCCCAACAATGTAGACGGTGAGAGGCATGCATGTAACCCTGATTCCTTGCATTTTCTTCCAGATAGAATCAGATCTCTTCTAATTCAGCACAACAACCAGGGCTAGACCCATAGGGCTTGGAAACTGTACAGCTCTTGCCTGAAAGAGTCACCAGTGTAAAATATGCAAGGGCCTTCGAGCTGTGACTTTAATCCCAAGTTGTGCCCTAGATTGTTTACCCTCGCCATCACACAACCTGTGATAGTCTTTACCATTTATTTTCTCTTGGAAACAAACTGGTTATTGCATCCCAGATGGACCAGACCTGGGGTTTAAGAGTGAGACAGCTATGGTAACAATGTACTTGAAGCCTGCATGTATGTTTTAAAGAGTTTCATCATCAAGGATAAGAATAGCTGGTGCCTAGAGCTCTTGGTGGCTCTTACACACACAAACCAACAGTAATGCCTTTCATACAGACAAGAGAAGAGAAAGTAGGAGAGTCTTGGTTTCTCTTGCTCCCCTTCCAACAGCGACTAAGGGCTCCTTCTTCCTATGTAGCCTACTAAACTTAGATAAGCCATATTTCTGAGCAATGAGCACCTGTATTTTGTTCTTGGATTCATTGGTGAATATTTGTAGAAAGTTCTACCATAGAAAACTTGTTTCACAGATGCAAAACACCAAGATCCTGAATACTATGTGTTAAGTGAGGGAAGACAAGGAGAGGGAGAATGAACATTTGTTATGCACTACCAGTGGGCTATGTGGTATTGAAAACCAAAGATCATGGCAAAGAAAGCATCATATTTATGCTTAGGTCACATGTTCTATATTAGTGCTCTAAGTCTCTGACTTTCCAATACAAAGTACCTTAGGAAGTGTGTGGAGGTATATTTTCTTGGTACAATGAAAGGATGGCATCATTCCTGGCACCAAGTGGGTAGAGACCAGAGAGGATGCTAAACATCCTTCAGAGCAAAGGATAATTCTATAATGAATGCCCAGCTTTAAATGTCAGTACAAGGCTATGAAATCATCCTGATAAAACTGGTAGTCTTGCGGGGTGAGAGATAGCTGGACAATTCATAGTTATGTTATTTGTAGTAAGGATATATTCCTGGGGATTCCACTGCAGTGTGCACATCAGCATGTAGTTCCAACAAACTAGGTGGCACAGTTACAACATTCATAGAGAATAAGATCTAGCCTACTCCCTACTCTGGGTAGTCTACTCTACAGTTCCATAGAGTACACAGTAGGCCACTGCAGCACAATGGCAAACATTTTTACATCTAACCATAATGAGCAGAGAACAAATGCAGCAGAACTATGACATAAAGAATGGACAATGATGCATGCATTTAAGCACTCCCAAAGAATGAAGCTTGTAGAATGGGAAGTTGCTCCATGTTAGTCAGATAGGGAGTAGTCAATGAATGAGAAGACCTAGAGCATTACCTCACACTCCTAGAGATTTAATAAACACTGTGAACTGAAGATGCATCAAATTCATAGAGATATATTTTCCTTCTTCTACAGTAAGTGCTTTTCAGTCTACAAACTTAATAATCTCTAACATTTAATTCTTATATCACCTAAAATGAAATTATGCTAAATTTCTGTGGAAAAATACATTTATTTTTATATTTTGTCATAATTTCTATGTTTAGTATTTTAATCTTGATTTTTTTCAAAATTTCAATTTTTTAAAAGTAAGATGCAAATACATAGACTAACTGATGCTCATCAAAAAATCAGGAGCATTAATATCTTTGTCTTCCAACACTTCATTGTTCTATCGAAAAAGTCTTTAGTATCAATGGTGTGAATGAAGCTACCATCTCCTGTAATAATCCTATTACCTGGACTACCTCTTAACAGACATGTTTTATAGTTAATTTTGTTTGACTAAAATGAAAATAATATATTTTCAAATAATAATAATAAATATTAAATCCACAAACTCATGTCATAGTCATTATCATTTTCAAAAATTATGTATTGTGTGTAATTACATGTGCTATACTTTGTGCATGCTATGTGTAACGTGTGTGTGTGTGTGTGTGTGTGTGTGTGTGATGTGTGTGTGTGTGTATGTGTGTATGAATTTGTGTGAAGCTAGATGTGCCCATGGATGTCTGTGCATGGAAAAAGCAGAGACAGACACCCGCTATCTCTCACAATTACTACTCTCTACCCTATCGTGGAGATGGGCTCTCATTGAACCCAGTGCTCACTGATTAATCAGGATGGCTAACCATGAACTCCAGAGATCCACTTGTCTCTCCTGATACTTAACAGGTCTAGCCTTATTGTCATGCACAACCATTTCTGCCTCTTTTTATATGGGATCTAGAGATCCAAACTCTGGCTTCTGTAAGGCATTTTACAAACTGATCAATCTTCCCAGCCCTTGTAATATATTTTTTACAAATATTACCAAAGCTACAATATCATTAAGTCATAGGAGTTTTTACTTCCATTATATGGAATAGAAATATCATTGATTAGTCTGTAATTAAATGCAATATTATTTTTTGTTTACTCAGAATAAATATATTTTGGGGTTACTTGGAAAAACAGGGACCTCTTAACCATTTCAGTATTTCTTTTTGTAGACCATGTATTGCATCTATACTCTAAAGCATTTCTATCCCATGAATCCTCTATTGTCCTACCTCTTCAGTTATTCTTTAATAAGTTACTTATGTGTACACAAATTTGTATACATCCTACTAAAACCATTTTGCCTGTTCCTATGTATGTGTTTTCAGGACTGAACAGTAGGGATTGGATGCGTGTGTGAGGGCTCATCCTGGGGAGAAACTGATTCTTCTTCTCTAAGTAGTTACTTCCTTTTAGTCTTTCTTCTTGGATTTTCAAATAGAAGCTTGGATAGAATCACTAGACTCTTGCCCTATGTACATTACACAGTCCTGGTTCCTTGCTCTGGCTCTCATATGCTGATTAATCTTGAAAACTTACTTCTCCACCAGCATCCTCAGGTTCTTTACATGACAAATATCATCTTTTATTAGATAATTATCTAGGTTCATCCTGACTTGTAAGCTAATGAACAAC
The DNA here is from genome assembly GCA_019843965.1 of Rhynchomys soricoides. NCBI lineage: Eukaryota > Metazoa > Chordata > Mammalia > Rodentia > Muridae > Rhynchomys > Rhynchomys soricoides. The sequence goes on along the minus strand of JADRCH010000153.1, from coordinate 1,291,235 downwards.
TTTTTGTGGTTTTCAGTTGTCAATGGCCACTGGACTTTAGATCCCAACTTTTAGTCATGCTCAGGAATTATCAAAGAATAGAGTGAGTCCTATTTACAAATTATAGACTGAAGAAAAGTAAGGAGGAGGAGCTTACAAGGCATTAACTGTGCACTGGCTCTGGAGGATACAAGAGTCCCCACGTTCCAGCAACCCAGGGTTGATTATTAAGACTGACAGAATTGTGAAGGAATGTAAGAGAGGGTGTATCATGTCTGAAGGACATGTGTTTTTGCCTGGTTGTCCATTGTCTCTCTTCGTGTTAATTTTGAATGAGTTTGAAATGAGTTTAAAAGAAAATTTCTCCTTTTTTGATACATACATGTAAGTCAAAAGAGTATTTCCAATAATGAAGAAAAAGGATGAGTCACGTTCAACAATCAAGGACAGAAACTGTATCCAGAGTTGCTGATTTTCTTACAAGAACATACTCGAGCTCCCCACTGTTGAAATTCCAGTCATAGCAAAAACAACAACAATAACAAAAACAACAAAAACCACAACAAGCCTCGATGTTACCACATGGTTTTACGGCTATATTTTTTTGTCATAATGCTATCTTTATACCTGTATCATTTTCATTGCATTTCCTACTCTTCAGGATCAGAGTCTATGTCTCTCAGGCAGAACATTCAATGGGTCTCACAGTGGTGCTAGGATCATAGATGGCACCCCGTCATTAGTCAAGAAGTTAAAGCCACATTTAAAAAAGAAACTTCTCTTGAGCATGCTGGTTTCTTCCCATTTCTTTTAAAGGACTGTTTCCTTTTGAATGCCACTTGATATCACAGAACACAGACTTACTATCATTTGGATGTGTGCAGCTTGGTTTTATTGAAGTGTCATTTAGTCGTTATGGCCCAGACTAGGGCTTTTAATCTTGAAATTATTGACCTCTGGCATAATTTGAGACAATTTTAATATATGTTTGCTGTGGAGTTCTGCCCTGTGCATGGTAAGATGTTCAACAGCATCCCTGGCATCTTCCCACTTGGTACCAAAAATTTCCAATGGTGACAAGCAAAATTGTCTTCATAAATTTCCAAATATTCTCTGGGAGAGAACTACTTCCTCAGTTAAAAAGTATTGCCTTAGAGTAAAACACAAGAAGACTGTCCACAGTCCTTGTCATTCAATGATGGTCTTTGTGTTTCCTGAAAAGCTACCAATTTGACTCTAACACTCACCCATCCATGAAGTATTTACTGACCATATGTTTCTTTCCATGACATATGGAAGAATCTGTGATGAATAAAATATAATCCTACACAGAAAAGGTGACAGTGGAGCATTCTATGAACATTCTGTAATGAAGACACAGGGAGGGGAAATGCGAAGTGTGAGACATTCTAATGCAATTCCATCTGTTTTGACTTCTTGGTGGTCTTTTGGGGTTCACAAACACTTTCTGGCACAAGTGCACATATCACAAAATAGGCTATTTTGCTCCTAGGTTTTTCTTTCCTTCTAGAACTAAGTTTTCTTAAGAAAAGATGTGTAACTTTGTTACATATTCTGGTGAAGGCTCTTTATTATCTTGTAAACTAGAAACCACATATCACAGGGTTTTATTCATAGTACAATTCTAGAAGACTTACAGACAAAACAGTCTGGTGCTTCATTCACATGGGGAGGTGTGAATATCAGAATAGAAATACAACATGGAGGTCAGAAGGTAACTGGTTGGAATTTTGGAGGATGGGTGTTTTGGATGGAAAAACTTAACTAGTTTTATTAATTCTATGATCTTGGCAGTGAAACAAGGTTAATCTGTCACTTGTTATGGGGTAGTATATTGCTTATATCAGGAAAGTAGGTTCCTTTCTTATATATGCTCTACATTGCTTATGGTATTGAGAGACTGCCACTAAGTCCAATAGAAAATAAGACCAAAATCACGATGACATGCCCATCTCAAATATGATTTATGATAATACATATCATATCTTACTTCTGCTCTTATCTCATTCGTGAGATTGAATCATATACCACCACTCCATGTAATTTTACTCCATGTAAAATTTTTTTGTGTTTTGAAATTATATAAATACATATTTTTCCTTTTATTCCTCCCCTCCAACCCCTGTCATGTACTGCTTTTCTCTCTTTTAAATTCTTGGCTTTGTTTCCTTTCATTCTTGTTACACACACACACACACACACACACACACACACACACACACATTGTGAATATTCCTAAGTACATAAAGAAAGCCTTTGTAGTTATTATAATATTATTTATAGGTTTTAGGATTGACCACTTGCCATAACCAATTGTAAAGACTTTCTACGGGGAAGACCATTTTTCTCACTCATTCCCAATTGCCCATAGCTCTGTGTCTAAAGTTGAGACCCTCTTAACATTCCCCTTCTTCATTAGCATATTATCACTGTTTGAGTCTTGTTTAGCCAGAGATCTTGAAATAATATTAAGTAAATAAGAAAACACAGGTATTAGACAGTGTCTATCATAAAAATTGCTGGGTAGTAATTTAAGAAGTACAGAGCAATGAATGCAAAAAAAGAAAAAATGTTGTAAGGAGCTTTCTGACACATGTAGGAAAGAATCATGAGTTAAGTAATGAATTAGTGTGTGAGGGTAAAGAATAGATATGTGGGTTAAGCAACCTGCACACATTGCAGTGCAGATTTTCCAGGGAGATGTATAATTGTTGGCTTCTGTTAACTTTTAAAATCCTCTCAAAACATCAAAGGGAACATTTTTACATGCATTTTCTGATATTAAACTTGTTCTTCAACTACACAAACTTGCTATAGATGTGATTTTTATAGTATTTAGTCAGTATACCCATTTTATGGATTCAGACCTTTTTTATACTCAGGTATGTATGGATACGTTCAAACATTGACTGAAGGAGTATGTTCTCAAGGTACATAGTATTTTGAGGTTTGTTCATTTCTATGACATAAAATATCATTGTGGTAAATCTTTGACATGCCTTGAAGTACATCACTCTACTTTTGCTTCTCAGTGCCACTAATACTTCTACACTAGCATTGTATGACAATTCCTATTTTTATTCTCATTGGTTTGAAGTGATTGTGTCAAATCCTAACGTTGCTGTGTTGGTATCCTTGAACCCCAATGTGATGGGGATTTAGAAGGTAGATCCTAAGGTAATTAAGACTATAGGAATGGGGTCCTCATCAAAGATATTAGTGTCCTTAAAAGAAAATATAGAGTTTGCCTTGCCTCTGCCTTATGCTATAGTCATAGCATAAAATGAGCATCTGCAAGTCAGGAGATGAGCTCTCAACTCTCACTGGCTGTACTGCCCCTTTGATTGCAGGCTTTCCATTCATTAGAATTTTCAGAAATAAGTATTTGCTATTAAAGCTACTCAGTCAGGTGGTTTTTGTTTTTGTTTTTGTTTTTTTAACAGTGGTCGAACTGACAGTGACATGTATCAAACCTCATACTCACACTAAACTTCATATATACATTCATTATTTATTAGATAATTTATAATACTATTCATTCCATATAATTTCTAGATTGTGATAAACTGATAAAAGTGATTGCATTAACCCCACCTATGTGTTAATATGTTACTAAGATGCTTCAGTGGTATGTATTTTAAATACTCATTTTACATGACAGACTCCAGTGTATGATCATGAGCTTTAGAAAATTATATTTTCAGAGCACAAACAAAACTTAACTAGAGTCTCTTGTCTAAATAAAGCTCCCCCACTACAAATCACAAAGCTTCAGAAACAGTTTAAAGTGGCAACTTGCTTAAAAGCAATGAAGGTGTCCTCACCGACTGATGTCAATCACAATACATATCATGCCCCTTTGAAAGCAAAACAGTATCATCTCCCTCGACTCTATAGTATCCATGTAAGTTAACATTGCCTTCCGGGGTTTGAGGAGACATGGATGGCAGAAATGATGCTTTCTGTTTAGTATAACTGCTTCCTATCAAAGCACCAAGCAGTCTCATCTACTTAATGGGGCAGATGCAATAATACAATTCTAGCAGGATGGCCAAGAAAGAAAGAAAGAAAGAAAGAAAGAAAGAAAGAAAGAAAATGGATATTAACCATAAATTTCAGTAAATAGCTCAAACATCAAGCATCCTCTATCCATTAAGTAAGAAGCATCAGGGCAAAGTAGATATATCAACATTAGAGTCAATAAATAAAGCAAGACCACACATTATAGGCAAAGCAATTAAAATCAAAATGTATGTCAAGAAACAAATATTTTAAAAAGAATCATGTATTCTGCAAAACTGGTTGGAATACACTGTAGTAAACTGCTTTAAGAAAAAAACAAAAAGAGTGCCTTTTCTGAGACCTGCACTTTGCCATCACAGGTTTGCAACAGACTCCAGGAAAATGTTTGACTGGAGAAAAGAGAAAGTATTAAAGATGTTACATTCTGATTAGAACAGTTAGATGTCATTGATTTTAACTCATTAATTTCAATTGTTGTTGGGCTTTTCTTGTATTTGATTTCCTTTGCTTAAGCAAAATTTAGAAGAAGATAAAAGAGAAAATGGAGAACAAAAGAAGGAAATTTTAGCACTGAAGGTGATGAAAAGAGGAAAAAGTGAATGAAATTAAGAACGGAAGCACATAGAGAGGAGAATGAGAAGAGAATATGCATGTGTGCTTGCATGTGTGTATCTATGTGTGTGTGTGTGTTTGCATGTATACACGTGGAAGTGGGTGTGTACATGGGTGCATGTATCAGTGAGTGTATGTATGTGTGTGCATGTGCATGTGTGCACGTGTACACACATGTGTGCATGTTGCGTTCTCTTTCACCTTGACGTTTGAATGATGAATGGAATTTATATCCACCCTCAACTTAGGAAAGCCTCTAACACCAGCTCCTCCCAGTCATGGTCACTTTTCTATAGAAGAGACTGTTGAGCATTGGGTAGCAATAAGAGTACTAAAGTGTATCTACTTTCCCTGCAGGATCTCTCTAGAGAAGTCATTTGTCTTTCCTCAAATGCTGGTAAATAACACAGTGCTCAAAGTATCTAAAGATCCTGAAAGAAGTGCCTTTGATTCTCGCCCAACTGCAAAGCATGGCAATTTGCAACTTAAAATAATTCCTTAGTTTGGTATATCCATTTTTATCTACCCCAATTTTTCACAAATAAATGTTAGAGGGATAGTAGTTCAGCTGTCATGGGTAGAAAAATAAAGTCTGACACTTGATTTCTTTCATCTCAGTCAAGATTTTGAAAGCTCTGGTAAGAGGATTAAAAGAAGCAACAACAGCAATGGAATCCCTCAGGTTTTCTGAACACAGATATGTAGATTGTATGTTAATGTTTCCAATAGATTCCTTATAGCCATTTCTACTCATGACAATAAATGGAAGCACACTACACACACACACACACACACACACACGAAAATAGAATGACTACCATGACTTCAGTCAGCAAACCTTCCAAGTTAGAAATTGAACATCCACTTGATATGTCACTCTTTTTTGCATGATCCTGTCACTAAACCTCAAAAATTCATTTTCCCACCAAAGTATGCACATCCTTTTACTAGGTTGGACTTACTTGAGCCTACCCCATCACTAATCTGGTTTGCTGTAGAACCTTCTCTTTCTGACTTTTATAACCTATATTGAAGCCAGAATGAATATTGAGTCGAGGTTTACACTTCAGGTTACTTGAACTTCAAATAAGTTTCCATTGCTTGTAAAGACATACATCTTTAAAATGGCTTGATCGTCTTGTCTAATTGAGTTTATGCCTCTCTCTAGCTCTAGTCCGTGGTTCCTTTCGCTGCATACAACTCATGGGGCAAGTATGCATGTATATGTGGTTCTTTCTTGCTTTCTTCTCACATAGGGACAATCATGGAATGTGTGTTATAAATAAAGCAGATGTGAGTGTGAACGTAAGTTGTCATTTCTTTATGTTAGGTACACAAGACTCAATGGTGTTGATTCTCATAAGAAACTCCCAAACTTCTTTTCCAGATTCTTTTGTCCCTTTCCAAATTGCCTGCAGAAATGAGAGTGATCCATTCGGGAGAGATTCAGTGTGAGAAATCCAGTTGCCAGAGCATCCTTGTCAACACTTCGTTCAGCTATTCTAATTTACCCACCCTAGTAAGCATGTCACTATTTGAATTTTATATAAATTAGCTCCAAATGCCAATAAACACACCCAATATGTAAAAAAAGATTGATAAGAGGTCCTAAGCCCTACATTCTGCTAGAAAGAAGTTAAGAGTGGCTAGATACTTTTGAAGATCAGTAGAAATGACTTTTTTTGTTTTTAACTCAATTCAATTCATGGGGAATTATGACTTGCATTCAAATGATAGTTTCATAGTGAAGGATAATGACTTATTGTTTCAGTTGTCACCCATTGCAGGTGAGCACATCAACAATATTGCCATCTGTAATCCGCCATCTACTTTTTACTCCTTCTGCACTTCACTTTTGCTTTCTCACTTTTGCATGGCAAACGTTCTATGCTACTGTTACTTGATCATAATAA
>JADRCH010000153.1:1149687-1279687 GCA_019843965.1 Rhynchomys soricoides | reverse complement strand
TAGCAGTAGTCTTATTTCCTCTAAAATTAATCCATCTCCCAAAGTCATGCAGCTGGAAGAGGCAGACATGGACTTCTGATATGTGGCTACAGTGTAAATAAATTTCTAGCTCTTCATATTTTATATGAGGAATTTCCTTGATCATTCTTCAGAGTCACAGGCACACAGGTGTATTTTTTGTTCTGTGCACAGGAAAAAGAAAATTACTGCTCTGCTCCAGACTCGCAAATTTATGGACAACTTCAGTATTGCCACAATAACACCGAGGTATCAGTAGCACTACATTACTCACAATAGCTACTTACTGGTCATATCAGTTAAAAAATATTAAATATATCTGTGTTGTGTTTATTCCATGTCCTAGAAATATTTGTCAGGATTGGTAGTATTAAGTCAAGGAATCAAGATTATTGACTCAAAGCCAACTCATTTTCTTAGATGGATTTTCAAATTGTGATCTCTAATATTGTAGGTATAACTTGATCATATTTACTAGATATAGTAAGGGGAAAGAACACATGACTTACCTAGAAAGTAGTATGCAATTGATAATGGTCTATGATTTCATAAAGCAAACATTTTGATAATGTGGTTGACAGTATGTTTTTGTTTCACTCATCCATGTGAATGATTCTGGAAACAAAAAGAAGGAAGTATAAGAAGGAAGAGAGCTTCCTTGAAAAACCAAAAAAAAGAAAAAAAAGAAAGAAATTTAACCCTTAAGAGAGCATGCACATTGGCAAACACAGGTATTGTCATCTTTAAAGGCACTTATAAGCACTTTACTTTAAGTAGTAGTTAATTCCATATTGAGAGTTTTATGGTTTATTTATGATTATTGAATTTTCACATGTAAATGAAAAATACAAGACATTACCATTAAGGTTTATTGTGAGCATGGAACGAGACAAAGAGAGTAAAGCATCTGATGATAGAGTTGGTGGCAAACAACGTGAGTTCTCTCATACACTACTTCCATCAGCTGAGTTGGACATGAATATACTTTAATTCTTTTAAGTGACCTTTCAGACAGATGATAAACGAACAATTCTTTAAGCACAATTATAAAATAGCCAAGCAAAGAAAACTATTTCCCAACATGCCATGAAGGTGTGCCAGGTTGGCAAGAAAAGTACAGCAAATAGCTAATGTGTCAAAGTATTAAACAAATGTCTTCATGCTCTTTTATGACTACTGGTGGGGATCTGAAAATGATACCCAGAGGTATCTTGCAATAACGGTGTGTAGTATGAACTAAAGAAGCAGCTTGGATTTTCTCTTATACTCTCTATGACTGTTTTATTGGGCATATCTCCAATCTTCCTCTGAAGTTCCCTTTCCTAAGGAAGTTTCTGTAAAATAAAGACAATTTTGTTCGATTTCCCTCCCTGCAATCTCATTAACTACAGAAAATTAATTTTTGGAGAAGAAATTAAAGGTCATTATATCCACCTGGTCAGATTTGTCTTCTGTTCCTCTCAGGGCTATTAACTGAGGGATTTTATTTGCATAACAAAGACTTTGATGGAAGTTCAGATCTAACCTCACCTTCTGACAATTTGATACCACCTCCTTCCTAGCTCAGAAGACCTTTGTCTTTGGCTGTCAGCACTTGGAGCCCGCCCATCTCCTTTAAAAATCAGTTACTCCTTCTGTAAATTTGCCAACACCCTCTATTCCCTTTTCTCGATCAAAACCATATTTAGGAGGCAGGAGAGATGGCTTAGTGGTGAAGATCACTGACTGCTCTTCCAGAGTTCCTGAGTTCAATTCCCAGCCATGACATGGTGAGTCACAACCATCTGTAACAGGATCCAATGCCCTCCTCTTGTCTGTCCGAAGACAGTGAGAATGTACTCACATACATGAAATAAATAAATCTTTAAAAACAATAGAAAAAAGTATTTAAGTTGCAATTATCTGACTGTCGTTTGAGCTTCCCAAATATGTACTCCTACATGTTCGCATGTTAACAAGGATGCTTGCCTTTCCTCCTGCGACTGGGTCCACTGTTAGTCTGTTTTATAGGCTCAAGTTAGTGAACGTTCAGAAAGTAGGAAGAAGGGCATTTTTTTTACCTACATGTCTGATTCTACCCCCTACTACATTTATGTGTGATCTAAATTCCTTTAGAAACTTCCAATTGGTCATGGAGGCATTTATCAGAAGCATCTTTGATTGCTGAGGCCCAAGAGCAGGTCACTGTTACCTAGGATCTCAGTGCTTCAGTTCACATGAGGAATCGCTTCGGGCTGACCAAGAAAGACAGCATGAAGAAGACTCAGAGATACTTTATTTTAAAATTCCTTTTCATCATTTCTCTTGAAAAAAATGAAAGAAGTTCTAAAAGTAGGAAAGAAAACAAGCCAAACAACACTGGACTAAACACAATATCTTTATTTTCCCAATGGTTGACTATTATGATAGACACACTCGGAAAAACTCCACACACCTTCCATGTCACATTCAGCAGTGTATTAACCTCAACTGAGCATCATAAATTCCAGTGTTCTTTCTGGAGATGTTCATGGCAATTGTAGCCATGTGAGAAATGGGGTAAACCTGTCCAGAGGTTGGGAAGTTGAATGCATTGAATTAGTCCAGAGAGTTGTACATGCTACTCCCTGACTCTATAGTTCCCATGTACATGACCATAAATGACTAATAGTGACATATTTGCTCTACTCTCCAATGGTTAGTAGAATTAGAAATTTACTTTTCAAAAAGGAACCAATAATAACTGACATCATCTAGGAATAAATTATAAACAAGAGAAAAACTAAGAATAACTCTGTATGTTCAATTCTCTATAAACAGGTATTAAAGCATGCATTCTTTTAAAATTGCATTGACGGATATAGTGGGAACAAACTGTTTTTCCCTGCCCAAACCTATGATCTTCTCATATGTAAAGGAGCCAATTGATGTGTAGAATCCAGATATTGTTACCAATTGCTGAAATAAGTGAGTTAGTGAGCACTACTCACACCAGTTCAAATTATTATACAAAAAAAAAAATACCTTCAGCAATATTTAATTGGTTGATAGTAAAGCAGTTTCAACTATATATAACATTTGAGGCCTATGGAGTTTGTGTGAAAACAAAGATTAATTTAAAAATCCATTTGTTAAAAAATTAGATAACTTACCAGGAGAACCTTAGCAAAGGGGCCATAGATTATAATCAACAATATCAAGAATGAAATAATAAATAACTATGACTACTAGTCTGGTTTGTATAGTGATATGCTGTGTTTATGTTTTTGTTAGTCGAGTATCCATTTTAAGACTATACAACTAAATAGCAACTGTTTCTACAGCAGGAAAGAGCAGTGGCTAGTCTACCATCCTCCAAATTTTACTTCTTTTGTCAAAGATTATTTACTTAATTTGCAACAGGTAGTCTCATTATAAACAATAGAAAAAAACCCACTTTTTAAAAGGGCTAGAGAGATGGCTCAGAGTATAAGGGCACTTGCTGTTCTAACAAAGGACCAGGGTTTAGTTCCCAGCACACACGTGGCAATTTGCAACTGTCTGTCACTCCAGCTTCAGGGAATCTGATGCTCTCTTCTGGCCTCCTTGGGCACCAGCTACACACAGTGCCCACATTCTCATACAATAAACATGCCCACACCTAAAATGTAACAAAAACACCTTTTAAAAATGTTTAAAACTATATAAAACATCCAAAACTCAGTACAAAGTATGCAATGGATATTTGTGAAGAAAGATACAACATTGGGCTTAGCTAGTGTTGTTGAAACATCATAGAAATGTGGCCAGATGCTTCAAGAAACATACTGAGAAGAAGAAATGTTGGCAGTTGATGAATCAGGACAATGAAGGCTCAAGAGAAAAACAAAGTGGTTGGGTGGGGATTTCCTCATTGGATGCTTCTGAAAGCAATGGCAACAATGGATGACTGTTTTGAGATTGAGTGGCAAGACAGAGGAGAGAGCACCACATATAGATTGCTAGAGGTTGGAGAACAAAGAGATATCCATGTTGTAGGCAAAGGCATTCATTAGCAAGGCTTGGAAGAGTGGAAAAGGAGAAAGAATGACACATATGTCATGGTTTCAATGAGATATGTAACCCATTGTCTCAGGTATTTCAACATTTGTTCACCAGCTCAAGGTACTATTTGGAGTCTTGGGAGTTAGGACCTTGTTGATAGTATGTCACTGAAGGAAAGTTTTAAAGAATCCTGCCATTTCTACTTTGCTCTCTATGCTTTGTACTTGCAGTTCAGGGTGTGAGTGCTCAGCCTCCACTGCTGCCATGTCTGCTCCTTCCTGTGATGGTGACTAGGTTCTTATCCCCTGAACCATCAGTCTATATAAGCCTTTATTTCCCCTAATTTGTCCTGGTCATGGTATTTTGTCACAGCAATAGAAAATAACTAATATGATTTATTATTAAATCTTGATTGATGTGGTACCCTCACATGCTAACTTCTGCTGAATTCCTCTACAGTTTAATGCAGCATGTCTATGCTTGCCATCACTGGAGAGTCAATAAAAATATCGAGGTGGTACTTCAATGTTGTAAATCAGAATCTTCTATATTGGGTCTGGAAAATGTTTTTGTGAAAGAAATCCAGATTATTTTTCTGAGTGGGTAAGTTTGGGAGACAGTAATTTTCCTTCTACTTTTCTGGGTTTTTGGCTTGAAGTGCCATTATGAAACAAACAAAAACATTTCAGAGAGCAAAACAAATGGAAACTTGTTAGTGTGTGTGGTGTTTTGAAAGAAAATGGCACACATAGGCTCATAAGGAGTGGCACTATTAGGAGGTGTGGCCGTGTGAAAGTAGGTACAACATTGTTGGAAGATGTGTCTCCCAGTCACTTCCTGCATCCTCCAAGAACTGGCTAAAAATCTTGCTAGGGAGCACTATGATTTCTTAGATTTATTTTATATTGAAGAGACTAATGGTGATGGCATATGAAAGAAGAATTGCTTAATAAAAGCATGCTAATTAAGTTTTATCTTTCAAACTCAGTGCCATGACTCCTAGATAGTTTCTGGGAGAAGGATATGTCGGGAGGAATCAGGGAAAAGCTGAAGAGCAGAAATGGGTTTAGATGTTTCATCGTATATATTCTCAAATAATCTTATATAGTGTTAATAAATTATCAAATAAATTAAAAATAAATACTAGCAAAAGCTTTCTAATGACTTTACATAATCATTTAGAAAGTCTTCATATGAGAGAGGTAGAAGGGGTCTCAGAATGAAACAGATGTAGCTCCTCAAAGTCAGTGGCTTTTACTTCTTTCTTCATAAGTCAATCTCTCTCAGATTTTTTTTTTTCTGGGTGAAAAACTAAAGTCAAATTTGGAAATACAGTTTCTCCATATCACCCAGGTGCTCTGACTCTATGGACTAAATGACTTAAGTAATTACTTAACCACACATAACCTACCTTTGGGTATTTTTGCTTGCTCTTTGGGAAGACTAGAGAGTCAATAGTTCATTTTCTCAGTTGGTCTAGAAAGACTACTATACTCTACTCTTTTTTTCCAGAGATGCAGGCAGACATTTAAGAAGCACTTGTTCTCATGGAGCTTACATTTGAGTGGAGTTGAGGGGACTGGCCAGTAGACAACCAGATCAGCATGTGCTGGTGTACTACAGTCTGATGAGAAAAGACGGAAGAAGTTTGAGAGAGCACTCCAAACAAACCTCTGAGTAGGTGCTTTTCAGGGCCATGCAGAATGCTGGAGGAAGAACATCCTGGATGCATGCATAGAAATACATAGAAACTGGGCTGGAGGAGTATTAGGCCTAGAGGGACCTGGTGGGAGAAGAAAGCAGAGAACAACAGGTTAAACGGGGAAAAGCAAGGTTTTAAAACTAATGTATATTATTAGACGGCGATCATCGTATCCTGCAAACTCTTTTTTAAAATGAATGGATGTTAACTTATTTAAATAACTGCAATAATTGTGAGTACATTTCACTATCATTTTCTCTAATGTAAGATGAAATTCTGTTATTTCATTTAATTGTTTATGGTACAGGGCAAAGTTCTCACAGACTCTAAGCCAGATGATTTTAATGACTGCCACTCTCCTAACAATTATAGTCATCTTTGAACAAATTTTCTTTACTCTTCCTTCCCAACCTTAAAGTTTGGTTACAGACAGAAAATAGATATGGTAGACATGAAGAAATTAGACTCTAAGATATTATTTACAAAATATATCATCCCCCATCTCAGCGCTAACTAGAAAACATGAGGAAGGTCAAGGAAATTGAATTTTTTACTATCTCCCAAGACGAAGTTTTAGGAAGTAAAATTTCTTCCGTTAATTTTCCTCATACATCTCTTTACTAATTTCTCTCTGACTATTGATCCAGGGTCTGTGACCTAGGTGCTCAGCCAACAGAATGCATGTATTGATTTAGCCTGGAAGACACGCAACCTAAGCATAACATTTCTGAGAGGGGTTATCATGGTCAATCAGGCATGCGAGCTTCACTTACTTCTTCACCTTTAGTCAGTCCTGAGGTGATCTGTGCTACCTTTCCAGGCAGTGCTGATGGTGACATCTGGAAAGGCAATGCAGATGAGGCTGTAAGGAACCCCCTTTGTTTATCCATTCCAGTCCTATAGATTTTATGCTCAGGAATAAAATAGGGTGCACAGTCTGTGTACGTGTTTCTTATGGGATCCAAATGCTAGGGGAAATTCGTAATTGCCTTGTGCCACTTCTTTGTAACTAGACCCTACCTACTGCAATAAAAGTAGAATATTATTGAGGAAGAGGACTAGAGTTGAATCCTGGATTTAAAGTGGGAATGGTGTCAATGATCATGTATTTTTGTGTGACAGAAAAACAGATGGCATTAGGAAGAATTTGAGAGTAAAGTCTTGGGGGGACACAGTTCAGAAGGTAGAATAAAGTGGAATTGTGTACTCTAATAAAAGAGAAATGGCTATAGGAAGATCAAATGTCTCAATATCTCCATGAACTGGAAAAATGACCATAGATAAATAAATCCTGGTTCCTCTTCCATAAAGTGTCAAATGATGTTTTAGGATATCATAAGAAGCAGCTGCTTATACATAAAGCATAGAGTTCTGTGGTGCACATCATGATTGCCAGTTATTGTTATTAATCTCTTACTGCTCCTTTTCTCATACAAAGGGATACATTTCTCATATTCATATCCATCTCAAGGGTAACTTGCAAACCCTAAAGATTTCTTCACTTAAATATTATCCTCTGTGTTCCCAGCTTCTGGTTTATAAGAAAGTGTGATTGACTGTTACTTGGGCATCTAAAATCATGGGTAATCCAGGTCAGCTCAAACTCTTCAGACTGATTTCCAACTACTCGTCAGGAAATTGGAACCACCTGTACTTTCTTATAGGTGCCATGGTATAGCCTCATGCTTTGACCTGACTTTTCAACTATGTACTTTTTTTAAAAAAATCTATCCAGCAGAGTAAATTCATCTGAAATAGCAACTTCTTAACTTCCAGAGCTGGGAAAAATAAGTGTATGTTCTTTATAAATCACCCAGTCTCTAGATGTTTCCTATAGTGACACAAAGGCCTTGTGTTTTGCAACCTAGTCAAAGGTAAGCCAAAAATCTTTCTCCCACATGCTGAATTCTTCAATGAATACGAGTTTGTTAGTGAATGTACATGTGTATCTCCACAGCAACCACTGCTGGGCCCACGTACTTGCCTGAGTGTGGTTTTCTTTTTACAAGTGCCTCCAGATTCTTGAATGTTTTTCTAAGGCAGGGGTTTTTAGCCCTGGCTGAACATCAAAAGCAAAAGAGATTTTGAAGTCCACAAGTAGGTCCCAACCATGGGCTATATATGTAATTATTACTTTATAAAACCAAAAGAGAGTGAAGTTCATGTGCCAAAGAAAATAGTTCTTTAATTTAGGTTGTAGAGACAGGTGAAATAACAAATGGACACACCCCTTTACACTGGATCTCAGGGCAGGAGTGGGAGCTTTTTTGAAAGGACTGATTAGTGAAGAAAATTGTCTTTTCTGATCTCTGGTTTTCCACATTACAAGAGATGGTAGGTACTGTATTCACATTGAATGGACTGAAATCCATCATCTGTATACATTTAGAAAATGCGGACATTGCATCTGATTTCACTCAAGATAGAGAAGAAGGCTCAAGATCACAGATAAGGATGCTGACTTTGTTCTCAAGTTGACTCTAAATATGTCTCATCATATTATCTCAAAGATAAAATATTCCCACATTTGATTCAATAAGATGTTACTACTTGGAATGTAATTGGTGCTTTGGCCAAATTGCATGAGGGGTGTGTTGAAGGAGTTCAGCAAAAGGGAGATAAAGAAAGGATATGTACTTGATGATAGAAAGAATAGGCACAACTTGTCCATTTGGCAAAGGGAAAATAATCATAAAAACACAGAGACAAAATAAGCAGGGTCATTTCTTTGCTGGAAGATAGAAAATAGCAGCCCTTACAAAGAACAGTGCAATAAAGTGGAGATGATTGTGCAGGACAAATTACAAAACATCATCCTTAATATCTTTTGTGAAACTACACTTCTGTGGTTATTGGACATATTAATCAAAGTTATCTAGAGAAACAGAACTTACAGAGTGAGTGTGTGTGTGTGTGTGTGTGTGTGTGTGTGTGTGAATTGTCATAAAAGACCATTAATACATTTTGAAAAAGCTTCTGACAACAAAAGTTAAAATAGGAAAAGGTTTATCATTAAATACTATAAAACTTGATTTACCAAAATCCACTATTCTCTCAACATTTTGGATTCCAGATGAATCGCTTCAAGGCATTGATTGTTTCCCCAAAGAGGACTATTGATGATTGAATAATTCTATAGTTAAGGTAAGATTTTTGTTTTTGTTTGCCTTTTAATTAAATTTCAGTATACTTCTTAAATGATACAGACCTCATTTGAAGAAATTGGAGGCTTTTTCAACTATGAAAGTAATACCTGGGGTCTGAACACCTATTATAATGACCAAAAAGGACTCATCTTTCAAGCTCTAATATTATCTTCAAACGTCCCTGTTGAATTCATCCCAACCATAGTCTCTCTTTTTGTACCAAAAAAAATTGTTATTTCTTACCATTAAACAGCACGTCTATTTGAGGAACATTTTCATTTTTTTTTTATTTAATTATATTTGATTTTACTGAAGGTCATTTGAAAGATTATTATGAAACATAAAGGGCTTAACAAAACACTTTAGAAATATTTATAGGTAAAGGACAGATTCAATCTGAAAAGTAAATATTAAGATTGGCCACTGCCACAAGACACACCTTCTACAACATGGATCACATTAACCATAATTTGGAAATAGTGATTTTGCTTGTATAGCTTAAATTTGTTTTTGCAGAGTCTCACTTTGTAACTCAGTCTGGCCTCAAACTTGAGAGCTCTTGAGTGCTGGGTTACAGGTGTGTGCTACTATGCCCCATTGGTGGGAAAATCAACATTTGAATTATTCTGTGTGTTTGAGGAATTCCTTGTCCCTGTTCCATCCATGCAACTGATACCCTGGATTTTAATACTTAATGTAATTGATTAAGAGAATTCTGTCTCTCTACTGCATTAGTCTTTTGTGGCTAAAACCATGATCACAGATTTGGTAGGGTAGAATAATATAAATGGATTGTTTCATAGAACTGGAGGTCAGTAGTCTGAAATCAAAGTGACCCAGGGCAATGCTTGCTTGGACACTCTAAAAATGCTTCCATGTTCTGCCTTTCCCAGATTCTGGGGGTTACAGGTATTCATTGGCATATAGTCACATTCTTACAATCTCTGACTCCATCATCACATTGTTCTTTTCCCTTTGTGTCTTTTCTTTAGACATGTGTCTGTTCAATCCTCTTATAAAGTCACTTGTAATGGAACCAGAAGAACCCGACTCCTGGGAGCAGTCTGACCAACTCAGCTGTCATCCACATCCAGATCAGGCCACTTTGAATAGATTAATTGTAACACCTACTGTCTTAGTCAGGGTCTCTATTCCTGCACAAACATCATGACCAAGAAGCAAGTTGGGGAGGAATGGGTTTATTCAGCTTACACTTCTACGTTGCTGTTCATCACTAAAGGAAGTCAGGACCAGAACTTAAGCAGGTCAGGAAGCAGGAGCTGATACAGAGGCCATGGAGGGATGTTTCTTACTGGCTTGCTCAGCTGGCTTTCTTATAGATCCCAAGACTACCAGCCCACAGATGGTACCACCCATAAGAGACCCTCCCCCAAATATATATATATTTATATATATATTTATATATATATATATATAAATGAGCAGCAGTTTCCAATGTGACTCTGTCAAATGAAATTTTAGGCGAGGTGTGGGAAGAATAGAGGAATGGAATATTGTATAAGCTGTGGAGAGAGGTTGCATCATGTCAATGTCTGAAGCCTGTGTTACTGTCAAAGGCCATGAGGAAGCCCATGGTCTGTGCTGCTACATAAAACCATGTTAATGTCCATGATCCAGGCTGCCGCCAGGACTATGTTTGTGTCCATGGCCCATGTTGTCCTGAAGACAATGTTGATATCTATGGTATGTGCTGCTGGGGGACATTTCTGGGTCCATGGTCCTGCTGTAGCTAAAGCAGTATTGATGTCTGTGGCCATATTACAACTCAAGGCCAGGTGGATATCTGTGGTTGGTGCTTTCCCCCAAATCCATGTTGATGTCCATGGGATGGGCTGCTGCCAGGAGACATGTGAATGTCCATGATCCATACTCTTGTGGACTATAACAGACAAGGAAGCAGTAGTACTGATGACTAAAGTTTCACAGTTGAGAGAGACAAAGAAGTCTTCTGTGACAACACCTCTCCTGCCAAAGCAACAACATAAACAGGAAACCATCAAAGAGAATGCATAAAAAATGTGTTAAGTATGCTGAAGTATAATCTCTACAATATATGGCTACTGGTGGGCATGGGGAAGGACTCACTTTTCTTTGTGGGGCAGGG
Source organism: Rhynchomys soricoides (assembly GCA_019843965.1). Lineage (NCBI taxonomy): Eukaryota > Metazoa > Chordata > Mammalia > Rodentia > Muridae > Rhynchomys > Rhynchomys soricoides. The sequence goes on along the minus strand of JADRCH010000153.1, from coordinate 1,268,694 downwards.
CACTGGAAGTTTGGTCATGCTCTAGTGACTATCCAGGCAGCACAAATTGGATTTTTAAAAGTATTTTGGGGGGAGGTTACAAGGGTGGGAGGGCAGACCTGAGAACACTGGAAAGAGGGGTGATCAGGGTACATTATATGAAATTACCAAATAATCAATAAAAACAGTATGTAAAAATATATTATAAAAGGGAAAAAACAATGCTTATAATGTCAGGTAGGGCCATCTTGAAGATGATGGGGAGTAATTGTATCTTAGAATTCCTAATTTACTACAAATGCCTGCTTTTTGTACAACATGGACAGATTACATGGACTCAATATGCATGTCTTTTAGGGGATTCATGTGGATGAGTTTGTATTTCTACAATGATGATAGAAGACATTGCTTCTTTCAAAATTGATCTGTATCTTGCTGATAAAGTCATAAGCACTGTATTAAAATATTAAATAACCGTAGGTACATATAAAATTGACTACTTGGAGAAAAAGCTGTGGTGTTTGGAGACATCCATTCGCATTATCCTCAATTCATTCCTGTCCTCTGTTCAGTGTCCCAAGCATGACTCCTTACTCTGGGTGAGTGTAGAGGTACTATCTTCAGTTTGCTGTTACTGTGCCTTCAGTACCAGAGGAAGCTATCTAATAGCTCTTTACATCTCACTAATGCAAAATGCAAGTATTTCCTAATGTTAAATTTGAATTGCCCTATGTGTTTGCAGTATCTCATTATAAAGGGAAGGATAACCATGTTGCAATCCACAGACCCAAAGAAACTGGATAATAAGAAGGACCCAAGGGAGGATGTATGAATCTCACTCAGAAGAGGAAACTAAAGAGTCTCCCAGAGGTGGATGGAGAGAGGAAAATGAATAGGAGGAGGTGAGGAGGGGAAGGGGGATAGTGATTAGGTGTGAGGGATGAGAGAGGCCTGGGAGTGAGAATGGAAAGTGGAGAGGGGGGCATCTCTGGTGACTAGCTCGAAGCCTAGCCCGTGAGAGGATTTGGGGAGTCTATGGGGGTGACCTGAGCTTAGATTCCTACCAGAGGAGGATATAGAGACTGAAATGCCCACCTCCCGTAGCCAAAGAGGACTTCCCGAGGAGGGAGGAGAACATCAATCTACCCACAAAATCTTCAACCCAAATTTGTCTTGGGTACAGGATATTCAGGGGTAAAAATGGAGCAGAGACTAAAGGAATGGCCAACCAATGACTACCCCAACTTGAGACCCACCCCATGTGAGAGAGCTAACCCCTAACCCTATTAATAATAATCTGCTATGCTTGCAGACAGGAACCTAGCATAATTGCTTCCTGAGAGACTTTGTCCAACAGCAAATGGAGGCAGATATAGAGACCCACAGCCAAACATCAGGAAGAGCCCAAGGAGTTGTGGAAAAGTGGAGGATAGTAGTGACCAAGTCAGAGGGGTCAAGGACACCACAAAAAGACCCACAGAGTCAACTAACCTGGGACCATAGGAGCTCAAGAGCCTGGGCCACCAATCATAGAACATGCAGGAGCTGGACTTAGACCCACTAGACATTTGTAGGAAATGTGCAGTTTGGTGTTCATGTGGTTCCTACAAGAAGAGAATCAGGGGCTGTCTCAGTCTCTGTTCCCGCCATTGCATCCACTTCCTCCCTACTTGGACTGCCTGGTCGGGCCTCAGTGGAGTGGGAGAGGATGTGCCTGGACCAGCTGGAACTAGATGCCTGAGGGTGGGGTGGTACCCAAGGGGAGCTACCCCTTCTCTGAGCAAAAGAGGTGGAGGGAAATGAAAGAAAGGATGTGTAAGGTTGGGACTGAGAAGAAAGGAGCAGCGGCTGTGATAGGGATGTAAAATGAATAAAAATATAAAAAGAAAAAAAAGGAAAAACAAACAAAAAATTTCCAACCGTGCAAGAGATTGAAATTCTACTTCAGTCTCTTAAGATGTACATCTATTTAAAATGTATGTACACATCAACAATATGCATATATTTGAAATATTAATTTCAAATATGCTTATCTTAATCCACAGAATATTGAAGTTAAGAAAGCAGCATTGATCAAATAATCATTAACATTTATATTAGCATGTTTATATAGTTACCCATTTATTTATAAACACTTACAGAATAGAATGTTTATGAGCAAATAAACCGAACATATTAAGATTAAATAAAAGAAATTAGCAGTGATAAGAGACCAGCATTACTGAAGTGAAATCTTCTGGGAAGTGTTTTCTGAGAGCACAGAAAGGCTGTGTTTCACAGGCAGCCACAGTTAGAGACCTCATGCTGTAAGAATCACACAGTTGGTACTTGTTTTGAAAGCGTGAAGGACTCATGGGGAGCACCTGAGGCTTGGCACTCAGAGACCATTGGGGAAGGTACAGCCTTAGTGGCAGTTGAAGGCCTAGGACTGAAGGGGTCATGCAAAGCAGTCAAGGCTTGGCACCATGAAGAGAGTCTTTGAGAGTCTACTGGAGAAAATGTAGCTCAGTTGCAGCAGAAGGCTCCAGTGTTTTGGAGATCCTAGTACCATGGGATGACCAAAAAGAAGAGCAGCAGTGGAGTGGACCCACCAGAAGCCTAGAAGCTAAGCGGTTTGCTACAGAGGGTCAGGATAGAGAGGTGACTCAAGGCCCTTTGGAGAAGGCCAGAAGATGATGAGTGGATCCCAGACATTGGAATTTTGGTGTTTGCTTTTGTTTTGATTTGATTATTTTATCCTATTGAAATAAGAATGTATTTTACTGGAGCCCACATTTAAGAGACTTTGAATTTTAAATGACTTTGGATTTGAAAAGAGAGTGGTTATTTTAAAGATACTGAATTTTTTAATGTGTTTTAATTTGTAAAGACCTTGTGACTTCTAAAGTTACTTATGTTTTTAATGTGAGGTCTTGGGAATGAATAAGAAAGGAAGGGTTGTGGCTTAATAGTGATGTGTTTGTGTGTCAAGTTAACAAGGAGTCAGTTTACTGCCTGGTTTTGTGTGTCAACTTTACACAAGGTAGAGTCATCAGAGAAGAAATAGTCTCAGTTGAGGAAATTCCTCCAAACAATTGAGCAGTAAGGCATTTTCACAATTAACGGTCAAGGGGAGAAGACCCAGTCTATTGTGGGTGGTGCCATCCCTGGGCTGGTGGTCCTGGCTAAAAAAGCGTGCTGAACAAACCAAGAGAAGCAAGCCAGTAAGCAGCACTGCTGCATGGTCTGTGTATCAGCTCCTGCCTCCAGGATCCTACCCTATTTGAGTTCCTGTCCTGACTTCCTTTGATGATGAACAGCAATGTGGATGTATAAACCAAATAAATACCACCCCCATCCTCAACTCCCCCTTTGGGCATGGTGTTTTGTCACAGCAATAGAAACCCTAACTAAAGTACTCATCAATAGAATCTCCCGAGTAACTGTGGTATCTATCCATCTATCTATCTATCCATCTATTTATCTATCTATCTATCTATCTATCTATTTTGAGACAAGGCCTCAGCATGTAGCCCCCAGTTCATAAAGATCCACCTACCTCTGCCTTCAGAGTTCCAGGATGAAAGGCATGTGCCAGTGTGCTTGGTTCCAAGTAACTATAGTTTTAAGTTACAGTGACCATAGAAGAGAGGTGGTGTTCTGTGGAAAGGGGAACTCAAAGGCTTATGGCCTTGTGATGTTCTTGGTGCATTTCTTAGAATCACATGTGATAAATTACAAATCTGGAGTTAGGATATTTGAGGCCACATTGCATTTTATATTAAATGCATTTTATATTAAACTACCCCTATTAGCAACTTAGAAGGCCCCATTAACCACATGCCAAACCCCAGTAACCCAGGAGGGCAGCCAGGTTTCCAAATTTTTGGTTAAGATTTTACATTCAAATAGATTCTCTCATTTCTCTCAGACTCTCATTTCTTGAGGGTCTTTCTAGATTTGAACTGGGCAAATCTCCATTTGTTCCTTTGGCTTCCTAAGAAGGGGGAGAACAGAACGGTGTAGCCCTAACAGACCTGGGTTGCCTTCCTATGGGCCCAGTGAATACATTTACCATGCCACTCACTTCTTAATCTTCTAACTTCAAAGAGCAAAGGGAAACTTTTAGAAGTTCATTTTATGACATTTCTCCCTGCCCCCTTCAGCCACATAACTTTAAAAATGTGCTAACCAATTTATTAATTTATTTTTTAGACCTAGTAGAAAGTTCCCTTCTGGACTTATTTTCCGTGTGTTGGGATTCAGCCTGGAGCACTTTTTTTTTTAAACTATTGGAAATAGGAAGCTACAATGAAAATGCTGACACAACCTCCTCAATCATAGAGGTGCTAACAGGCACTTCTGTAATAAATAATGTGGGAACTATTTTACACTTCAAGGCAATTACTTGTTCAACCATCTTTAAGAGAGCTGGCCCATGAAGGGTAAGGATTAGGTTGCTCTGACAAGTATAAGAGACTCACGAATGCGGGAGTGGGGTGTGGGGGTGTGTGGGTGGGGGGGTGGGGGGAGGGGGGGTGGGGGGAGGGGGTGTGGGGGTGTGGGGGTGTGGGGGGGATAAATGAATTACAGGGGCTGAGTGGAAGCCACATAATCACCTCTCACAGGTGAAATAGAGTTTGTTTATTTGCAGGAGGAAATTTGCAGAAAGAAAGGATGGAGAAGGGAAGACATCACTTTTCTTCCAGTTGGACCAACAAGGCAGGAGGAGGCATATTTCCCAGTATGGATTCAGTGGGCTGAGTGTTGCTTCTGAGCTTTCCTTTCTATCAATATGTTTTCAGGGGACATGGTAGGGATCACTTACGTTCCATAAAGATGAGAGTGTCTGTACACCTACAGATTGTCATGCAGCCAGGAGGGCCCAGGACAAAATGATAAAGCCCTCCTCAATTCAGTCCTGCTTGATCTCTGTGCTCAGCATAGTGCTCTGACTTGTCTCTGTCTTGCCACATTTGCACTTTGTATCTGTGCACAGCAGGCACTATTGAGGGCCTCCCCCAGGAGCTATTCACCTACAGGCATGAAAACCTTACCTTTCCTCCCCTCTCTCTTTAACTGCTTTGAACAAAAGTAGGGAATTACACTGTGGGAGTCTATTAGATATTCCCATACAGAGAATAAATACTCAATCACAGCAGCAAAGACTCAGTGCTCCTATACAACTAGTTGACTGAATTCACACTTCTATTAAAGTATGCATTTCATTTTGATAGAAAAGGTTTCCCTTTTGTTTTCCTTGATTTTATTTTGCTACAAGGTCTCTTTGTGTAGCCTTGGCTGTCCTAGAACTAGCTCTGTAGATCTGGCCAGTCTTGAAGTCACAGAGATCTTTCTGCCTTCACCTCCAAGGTGTTGGGAATAAAGACCACCACAACTGCCCAGCTTCATTTGGATAGAAATTATTTGGGTCTTTCTGGGGGTTGTACTTCCAAAACCTGGCCTGGTTTCTAGTATGTGGTTCATACTCTAAATCTGTGAAAGAGGTAGACTCATAGGTTAAGGCAGCTCAAATGTCTAAACAGTTTCCAAATTATGCTGGATCCTATGACCCGGCATTGATTTAGTCATTTTGCTATAAGTGAATAATACTTTCCACTGTCACTGGAACTGTCACTTTGGTAGGGTGCTTAATTTAGTGGATTACCACAGTATGGAATAACAAAGGCTATAAACAGTAGCACAGTTGAGATAGAATCCTGGCAAGGGGTGGAGGCAGGTTGGCTTGTGACAATAATTAACTCCAGGTACTTACAAACACTAGGTTTCAAATTAGTAACCCTCCATTCACTTATGTGGTACTATTCGAAGCAACCACCTGCAGTATCCCTGCATCTTTCATCCTTCAGCAGGGCTGTAGTACTCAGCTCTGAGTTCCTTCCCTCTTTTGAGTAAGACATCACTACACGTAAGCAGATAAGCCCTACTTTAGCTCATTTGGGCTGCTATACCAGAATGACGTAGACTGCTAAACAAGCCGCTTATAAACAAGTTGCTGCTCACACACAGTTCTTGGGGCCTGAGAAGCTCACTGTTTGCCACCTTAGGTTGAGGACCTTTTGAGACTCCATCGCCTGTCATGCATTTTGAAGCCAAACCTGTTGATCGCTCAAAAGAACCATTTTGTAGTCAACCTCGTTCCTTCTGAGAAAGAATAAGAAAAAGGTTAGGGACCACAAAGTTATACTTATTTATTTGTATAGGAAGAATACAAGTAGAATACGTAATTAAAACCACAATTTGGCGAAATAATTGTGGAGTAATTGCTCTGACTCCACAGAAATTTCCTGAAATGTATTACTTTGCATATCAGGGTCTCGAGAAACTTTAATCCTCTTATATCCGAGGTTTGTTTCTGCCATAGATAAGTACACATCTCAATACTGTATTTAATATTTGTTTAATAAAGTCATGAAACTACGCCACAAAATTTCAAAGAGGTCTTCCTTAAGAATTGGCAAGGTCCTAATATTTAACATATTAAAGTATACATATTATTGCCTACATTTACATTTCTCCTTTGCAGATAAATCTGTGGTTATTCAAGAGATTTAAAAGAACAGGCACTACTTGATTATCACTGGTTATAAAGACTTGAGAAGGGGGCATTGAACATTATGTTAGCATTGATGCGTCAATCTTTTAATTGAAGGATGGCACATCTGAATCCCAGAACAGACTTAATTAACAGAAAATAATTAGCATCAATTTCCCAACAGAGAATACGGGGCTTTTCTTTTTTCTCCCGCAGAATTCATTGATTGATAATTAAGGAGGAGTTAGTTGTAATAAAACTCCAGTATTGCAATTTCTAATTGGCATTTCAGGACATTTTACAGTTACAGTTACTTTGTTCCAGGCGTTCTCTGCCTTTTGAACAGTTTTAATAAGAATGTTTCCTTTCCAAAGCCAGCGCTCTGCAGGTGACAAGGGAAGGGAGGTGGAGGCACACAGGAGCACGGTAGTATCAGGTGGGCGGAGCAGCGGCTGGAGAGCCTTTCTTAAACCCTTTTAAGTTTTTGTGGCTACCACAGTCTGCCTCCAGGGCTCTACTTGTTCAGGTTGTTCAGGGAACAGGTATGCTCTGCTGCGGGGTCTCTCTCCACAGGAGGCATTCCGTAACCTGGGGTCCTGTCTGTAGTAGAAGACCCTTTAATAACTATATTTAGCCGTAGCCTTTACATTCATTCATTCATTCACTCATTCATTCATTCATTCATTTATATAACACAGCTTTGCCTATCTATGATGCACAGATCGCTGACCATCCCTTTAAGCTTTTACAGTTTTTCTTGGTGTGTGTGTGTGTGTGTGTGTGATACAGAGGTCCGAAGTAATCTAACCGACTCTGACACACCCTTTCTCTCATAATCTCCAGTTTTCTCAGTGTCTGGACTCCAGTAAGAATTCACTTTAATGCATATTTTAGAAGAATCAGAAAATATAGGAAACAAAAGAAGAAAATAAAAAAGAAACCACATGGAATATGCCTTGCTATAATGATTTTAAATTGGGCATGTTTCTGTCTGGTCCTTTTTGGTAAAATATGAACGTATTAAAATATAGTTTCATAGCCTTGGAACCTACAGAGCAGTGCTCTTTTTTAAAATGAACAGAAGTAGTGTTTGCTGTAATGATCTTAAAATACAAAGTTCTGCTTATTTCAAACAAGATCTTTATATTTGTCTTTTGAGAATAAAGTTAACCTTCAATGTCTAAAGAATATTTCAGGTAACTTAGAAATATGTTGGGCAAGTGAAATAAAATACATCATAGGAAGAAGTGTGAGATTAATTGCACAGCCACAATTTGTAAGTGATATTTATTTGAACTAAAATATATCCCTGTCATATAACACAATATGTATAAACCAGGGATTATTGCATTGATTCAAAAACATAATAATCCCCATAGGAAACACCCCCAAAGGGCCAAGAGAGAACAAGTCAGGCTTTTGATTGTCAGTTCCACTCAGTCCCCCCTCCCTTAATGGCAAGATGCCCTGGATCAGACCTGTGTGGCCTGGGAGGGAAAGCAAGGTTGGAAAGCAGTGGGTGATGGAGAGACCACAGGCATCTGGTGAACACAATGAGAAGCAGGGGCAGGCTTCCTAGGGCAGCTTCTTTTATTGGGGAAAACAAAGGCTCTTTAACCTTTTGGAGAGTGGGTAGAGGCTTTCGGGTGATTGTACATCATTGGCTGGGCCAGTGGTGCTGGGGATGCCTCATTTGCATGGGGAGGAATTCCAGGGCTACTGTGTTGGAAATGCTTCTTTTGCATGAATTCCAAGTGCTAGTAGGTGTGACCTTATAGGGAGGAAGGAAGTTTAACCTGGCTACCAAGCTCACTCTGGTGAAGAAATGTGGGGTCTGTGTACAGCGGACTTTCAGGCATAGGGGAGGAGGTGGGGCAATCCTACTCTTGCCAATCTCAGGACAAGATTTCCAGGGTTGAGATTAGACCCACCCAGCTATCAAGCTCCCTCCGTAGGTCACCACAATTGTTCAGTATAAAGAGCAAAAGGATAAGAATTTTGAAACTCACGAAAAAAATTACTGAAAAAATTAGTAAGTAGATTTACTTACTATTATCTGGTAAAATTTCCACTGTCTTCCATAAATGCTAACACAACTATTAGCATGTTAAAGAAAACAGGGGAAAATTTTTTTTTTTTTTGGTTTTTCGAGACAGGGTTTCTCTGTGTAGCCCTGGCTGTGAATATATATATTTAATGAAATAGAATGCTAGATCCAAGGGGTGTTCAAAAATTTTGATTATATTAGTTTTGTAGAGAAAAGAGAGTTCTGTTGAACATTGATTAGCATATACTTGAGGCATAACACTTAAATATGCTAAATAGCTAGTGAATTAAATAACACAAGTCATTTCAGTCATTTTTTTCTCCCCATGTGTAAACAATGAAATATATTCCCATAAATATGCCCAAGGAACAAGGGGCCATGTTTTGCTTGAGACCAGTATTTATGGGTAAGTGTTGGTAGTTGTCTATTAGTCAGTTGCTCTTTAGAAAGGACCTCTACCTCACTCACATACAAATCATTACTGACTCATCTCCATCGTCCCATATATCTGGGGAATCTCTCTGTTAACTTTGTAGCTCAGTTATTTAGAACTAAGAAAAAAATTAAACTTAAATGTTCATTTTGCCATTTACATTAGCAAGATATAAATGACAAAACACTATGGAGTACAGTTCAAAAGTTCATTTTAGTATTAGTACATATGAACAAAATATTGAAGGTCTTCAATTTTTTTTTTTTTTTTTTTTTTTGATTTTTTGAGACAGGGTTTCTCTGTATAGCCCTGGTTGTCCTAGGACTCACTCTGTAGACCAGGCTGGCCTCAAACTCAGAAATCCATCTGCCTCTGCTTCCTGAGTGCTGGGATTAAAGACGTGTGCCACCACTGCCCAGCTGAAGGTCTTCAAATTTTAACTATAGAATGTGCACAAACACACACACACACAGAGAATGTATTATAGAACAGGATACAATCAACTTTGCAAGATGTGAGGGTAAGCTGCCCAGGTGAGATGCCTCTTGTTATAACACAGAGATCAGCCATTATGAATAAGTTGCCATCCACATAGTAACTTCTTTCGGCCAGTGAATAGCAGACCCTATTTTCCTCATTTCTGAATCATTTACACTGTGTGTTGTTTATCTTCCTGTGGCTTCCTTTGTGTTCCCCCACAGCCCTCATCTCCCCTTCATGGCTTTGGTTATGTTGGATTCATTAGGCATAACAGGAAGACTAACCTATTTCTGCATGTGAGAGTTCTAGATCTGCCATCAATAAGTCAGGACTAGATTCTATGCAGTTGGAGTTGCATAGTTGGATTCTATGCAACTCCAGATACAGTTGTTTAAATACAACAGTATTTATTTTCTGTTGTACAAACTTCTGCAGGCATCCATTCAAAATCAGATTTGTTGCTCGGTTTTTTGAAGTTATCAGAGATCTAAACACTGTCTCTTGCCCCTGTGATTCCTAAGGTGAACTCTCTTTTGTGACTTAGGATGGTCATGGCCCCCTTCTCAGCAGCAGAGCAGATCACAAAAATGCTGATTCCTGAAGCTATCCAGTCTGCCTTTATCCCCTACTTAAAAACAACAAAATAATCAATCAAACAACAAAAACCCTTCAATTTATAATCACACTATGCTTTAATGTACACTGAGAAATGCAACGTTTTTTCTAAGGGGCCCCTGTATGATGGTACAAGTTGTCATTGAAGAATATACAGAGGGATGCCAAATGGTTCATGGAATTCTTTAAAGTCCATTTAAAGGTTATATTCTGTAGAAATAGAGCTAAGCCAGACAGCCATGTGCTTGGCATAGTGTGTGTCAAGGTAGGAACAAGGTGGAGGAGAGATGAACAGGGAAAGTAGGGAGCAACTTCAGAAGAATGCACTCACCCTCAGGAGTTCTAGAGCAAGACTTAGTTTCAAAATCTTTCTCTTGAAATGGGAACAGGGCTTTGGGAATCCTGTCCCAGCCACTCTGTTGGAAAAGAATAATCTTAGTGTTTCTCAAAATCATACATGAGCAAAACTAAAGACATTTGGCAAGGCAACCAGAATCCTTGTTTGTGAAAAGGACTGAGCCAGAACCCAGACCAGGCTAACAAGCATTACATTTGGTCAAAATGGCCTCTGCTTTTGATCCCTGATCTAGATGGTGACTGCCTCTCATCCTATTGGTGGGAGCTTGATTCTTTTAATCTGATGTAATTGACTAATCTAATTGCTGCAAGGAAGAAGGGACTGGGGCTCTGGAAATTTGTCAGACTAACAATTACCTTTGATAAAAAAAAAAAAAAAAAAAATGTTTCTCAGAATTTTGTGGCCATAGACAAGGCTGATGTTTTTCGTCCTTTGATAATACCTTTGTAACAAATTGGTTAACTTTACCATTTTTGGTGGTTCTGTCTGGGAGAGAAGTCAAGATATTTGAAAGGAATGGATATCTGTGGGGTTTTGTTGTCCTTTAGTGTCTGGCACTGGGAATTTTCAGTTAGGTATTTGATCACATTGAGGCAGTTGGCTTACCTTTGCACATGGACTCACTTAAGAATGAACAAATGGGCACACTTACAAATGAACACGTGATCACTTAAGAATAAACAAATAGACAACCAGTTGTAAATTCCAGGAACTGCTTCTATCAAGTTGATTCTAAAACAAGTGATCACCCATTAGCAAAAGCAGATATGGCCCGACACATAAGATATTTGGTATCTTTTGTTCTTTTCTTGTGTGCTTGTTTGTTTGTTTCCTCTTAGTGGTCAACTTTAAAAGGAATTCATTGTAACTGTTAAATTTTTTTTCCTCTAAACAAAATAAGAGAATAGAGCTCTTGTCCACAAGGCCACCAAAAAACCAGTAGAAACATTTGGTGCAATCAATCTATCCCAAGCCAATTTTATAGCTATATAATGAGATCTAATTGCTGCTTTATTAGTCTGGCTAATATTAAAAGTGTCAGTAATTGCTTTGCATTTAAGTTGCTTTTCCAATTTAAATTGCATGTCCAATACATTACCATTAACTTATGTACTTCTTTTGTTTAATAGATTTTTTTTCTGTTCTATTCTGCATCTGTAGAATTTCTCCTTCCAAAATATTTGAAGCTATAAGAAGGAGAAATTAGAGATGTAGAAATAAATGCAAATTTTATATAGGGAATTTCTGTATTTCTAGAATAGTTTGTTATATTTTTAAATTCTGAAACATAGATCGAATTTGTGTATTGTGAAGTATTTCTATTGCCTTTATGCAAAATGCAAGTAAGAAAAAAGTTAGTAAATCTATTCCTTCCCATGTAGTCCACATTTCTCTATTAATTGAAATACTGGATTTGTCATTTCTAATTCATTTTATTTAATTACACTAATTAATACTTCAAAGAGATTTTTAATGCAGTCACTTATCGATTGGCTCTTTGGAACCACAGATGAGAGGGAGGCAAACAGATCATTTGGATAGTTAAGTGCTCATGCTTGAGCACCCACTATCAGCCTCTGTGACCATATTCTCTGAAACAAAGGCTTTTCCTTTCCAAAAACAATGCATGCTAACAAGTTGCCACTTTGAGGTAAACTCAGTAATGGTTCCATGAGAGGCCGAAGGGGACTGTTGTTTGTTGTGGGGAAAATTCTCTGTCTCTTAGGTACCTTACTGTTATACCTGCCCACTAGGAACTGAAAAAAATTCTGTATTTCAATATATTCTCTCTATCTTTGTATATCTGGGTTTTGTTGATTTGTTTGTTTGTACAGTCAAGGGATGTTTAAGGGGGTAAAACTTGACTCAGTGAATTTAGATGCTTGCTGCTAAGCCTGATAACCTGGGCTTGACTTCCTGAACTCATGTTGTGAAAGGAGAGAAAAGATTCTTTGAAAGTTGTTCTCTCTCCACATGCATGCTGAGGCATGCACATGAGAAGGGAAAGGAAGACAGACGAACAGGAAGACAGACAGATGGACACACACACACACACTAAATCAATAAAACAATACCTTAATATAAAATATAAAATAAAATATTTCCAAACTCTTTAAGTTTTATTTGTTGATTGTATCACAGTTGCTCTGGTCTTGCATTATGAGCCCTGTAGTTAGGTAGCAAAGATTTACACCTTGGACCTTGCTCTTTCTTGCTGGTATCCTTGGGAAAATTCTTAATTTTTCTGTGTTCCAGGTATTTTTCTTTTTTTAGTTTATAGAATTAAAATAGCAATAGAAACTATTTCTTATGGTTATTTTGGGACTTCAATGAAATAATAAACATTCTATTCTATGCATATTAGATATTTTTATTCATTTTTATCTTGAAAGAAAATATTAGCAAGGTAAGAGTCTAAGATTATATTAATAATGTATTTTTGAGGGTCATAAAAACATTCTACTCTACTTCCTGCAGTTCAGGAAGACCTTAGTTTACGGGAGTTGATGGTCATGTCAAAGGAGACCTTGCAATACTGTTTTCTGATTTCCTTTATCCAGTAGATCCTTTTACCTAGAAGCCATCCTTGATCCCTGTTCTTACTTGAGTAGGTTTCATACTGGCATAAATTATTTCTCAAATCCAGAAGTTATGAAATCATATATGACATATGAAGACAGTGTACATAAGGTAAAGAGAAAAAAGTATAACTTTGAAATAACATTTTGGCTTTGCTTTTTAAAGATTTATTTTTTATTTTGAGTGGATGAGGATTATGCCTGCATGTATGTAAGTGTAACACATGTGGGCAGTGTCCGCAGAGTCCAGAAGAAGGCACAGGATTTCATGGAACTGGAGTAACATGGGTATACAAACTACCATGTATTAGCTAGCAACTGAACCCTGGTCCTTTGAGAAAGTAGCAAGTGTTCTTAATCACAGAACTATGTCTCCGCCTCTGCTCTTCTTCTTCTTCTTTTTTTTTTTTTTTTTAATTTTCATATTTTATTTACATTTCAAATGTTTCAGATCTCCCCTTTGGAACCTCCCCATTCCCTCCACCTTCCCTCTGCCAATATGGGGATATTCTCCAACCCATCCTCCCACCCACCCACCCACTCACCCACTTTCATCTTTCCTCCTTGTCATTCTGCTATATTGGGGAATCTAACACCCTCAGGCCCAAGGGCCTCTCCTCCCCTTGACGGACAACAAGACCCTCCTCTGCCTACCTGCGGCCAGCACCATGGGTCTCTCCATGTGCATTCCTCAGTTGGTGGATCAGTATCCAGAAGTATCAGGGAGTCAGGCCAGTTGCCACTGTTGCTGCCTCCCTGGGGCTGCACACCCCCTCAGCTCCTTCAGGCCTTTCTCTATGCCCTCCATTTGGGACCTCACACTCAGAACTACTGTTGCTGCGAAGTAACTCTTGGGTATTTCAAACTTTTGGGCTAATAACCACTTAACAGTAAATACATACCATGTTCATTCTTTTGTGACTGCGTTACCTCGCTCAGGATGATATTTTCAAGTTCCATTCATTTGCCTGCGAATTTCATGAAGTCAATGTTTTTAATGGCTGAGTAGTATTCCATGTGTAAATGTACCACATTTTCTGTATCCATTCCTCTGTGAAGGAACATCTGGGTTGTTTCCAGCTTCTGGCTATTATAAATATGGCTGCTATGAACATAGTGGAACATGTGGCTTTATTACAGGTTGGACCATCTTCTGGGTATATGCCCAGGAGTGGAATAGCTGGGTCCTCAGGTAGTAGTATGTTCATTTTTCTGAGGGTCCGCCAAACTGATTTCCAGAGAGGTTGTATCATCTTGCATTCCCACCAGCAATGGAGGAGTGATCCTCTTTCTCCACATCCTCAACAACATCTGCTATCACCTGAGTTTTTGATCTTAGCCATTTTGACTGGTGTGAGGTGAAATCTCAGGGTTGTTTTGATTTGCATTTCTCTGATGACTAAGGATGCTGAACATTTCTTTAGGTGCTTCTCAGCCATTCGAGTTTCCTCAGTTGAGAATTCTCTGTTTAGCTCACTTCCCCATTTTTTGATAGGGTTATTTGTATCTCTGGAATCTAGCTTCTTGAGTTCTTTTTATACTTTGGAAATTAGCCCTCTATCAGATGTAGGATTGGTAAAGATCTTCTCCCAATCTGTAGGTTGCTGTTTTGCACTATTCACAGTGTCCTTTGCTTTACAGAAGCTTTGTAATTTTATGAGGTCCCATCTGTCAATTCTTGATCTTAGAGCACAAGCCATTGGTGTTCTGTTCAAGAACAATTCCCCTGTGCCCAAGTGTTCGAGATTCTTCCCCACTTTCACTTCTATTAGATTCAGTGTATCTGGTTTTATGTGAAGGTACTTGATCCACTTGGACTTGAGCTTTGTACAGGGAGATAGGAATGGGTCAATTTGCAATCTTCTACATGTAGACCTCCAGTTAATCCAGCACAATTTGTTGAAAATGCTGGTTTTTTTTCCACTGTATGGTTTTAGCTCCTTTGTCAAAGATCAAGTGACCATATGTGTGTAGGTTCATTTCTGGGTCTTTGATTCTATTCCATTGATCTACCTGCCTGTCACTGTACCATAACCATCAGTTTTTATCATTACTTCTCTGTAGTACAGCTTGAGGTCAGGGAGGCTGATTCCCCCAGAAAACCTTTTATTGTTGAGGATAGTTTTTGCTATCCTGGGTTTTTTGTTATTCCATATGAATTTGAGAATTACTCTTTCTAGGTCTATGAAGAATTGAGTTGGGATTTTGGTGGGGATTGCATTGAATCTGTAGATTGCTTTCGGCAGGATGGCCATTTTAACTATATTAATCCTGCCAATCCATGAGCATGGGAGATCTTTCCATCTTCTGAGGTCTTCTTCAATTTCTTTCTTCAGAGACTTGAAGTTCTTGTCATACAGATCTTTCACTTGTTTGGTTAGAGTCACACCAAGATATTTTATATTGTTTGTGACAATTGTGAAGGGTGTCATTTCCCTAATTTCTTTCTTAGTCTGTTTATCCTTTGAGTATAGGAAGACTACTGATTTGCTTGAGTTAATTGTGTATCCAGCCACTTTGCTGAAGTAGTTTATCAGTTGTAGCAGATCTCTGGTGGAGTTTTTCAGGTCACTTAAGTATACCATCATATCATCTGCAAATAGTGATATTTTGATTTCTTTCTTTCTAATTTGTATCCCTTTGATTTCCTTTTGTTGCCTGATTGCTCTAGCTAGAACTTCAAGTACTATGTTGAATAGGTAGGGAGAGAGAGGGCAGCCTTGTCTAGTCCCTGGTTTTAGTGGGATTGCTTCAAGTTTCTCTCCATTTAGTTTGATATTGGCCACTGGTTTGCTGTATATTGCTTTTACTAAGTTTAGGTATGCTCCTTGAATTCCTGATCTTTCCAAGACTTTTATCATGAAGGGATTTTGAATTTTGTCAAATGCTTTTTCAGCATCTAACCAAATGACCATGTGGTTTTTTTCTTAGAGTTTGTTTATGTAGTGGATTACATTGATGGATTTCCGGGTATTCAACCATCCCTGCATCCCTGGGATGAAGCCTACTTGATCATGGTGAATGATCGTTGCAATGTATTCTTGGATTCGGTTTGCAAGAATTTTATTGAGTATTTTTCCATCGATATTCATAACGGAAATTGGTCTGAAGTTTTCTTTTATTGTTGGGTCTTTGTGGGGCTTTGGTATCAGTGTAACTGTGGCCTCATAGAATGAATTGGTAGTGTTCCTTCTGTTTCTTTTTTATGGAATAGCTTGACGAGTATTGGTATTAGGTCTTCTTTGAAGGTCTGATAGAATTCTGCACTGAACCCATCTGGTCCTGGGCTTTTTTTGGCTGGGAGACTTTTAATGACTGTTTCTATTTCTTTAGGGGTTATGGGACTGTTTAGATGTTTTATCTGATCCTGATTTAACTTTGGTAATTGGTATCTGTATAGAAACTTGTCCATTTCCTCCAGATTTTCCAATTTTGTTGCATATAGGCTTTTGT
This sequence comes from Rhynchomys soricoides, assembly GCA_019843965.1. Lineage (NCBI taxonomy): Eukaryota > Metazoa > Chordata > Mammalia > Rodentia > Muridae > Rhynchomys > Rhynchomys soricoides. The sequence goes on along the minus strand of JADRCH010000153.1, from coordinate 1,252,215 downwards.
AGTAGGATCTGATGATTTTTTTAATTCCTGAGAGTCTGTTGTTATATCTCCTTTTTCATTTCTAATTTTGTTAATTTGAATACTGTCCCTGAACCCTCTGGTTAGTCTGGCTAAGGGTTTATCTATTTTGTTGATTTTCTCAAAGAACCAGCTCTTGGTTTTGTTGGTTCATTGAATAGTTCTTTTAGTTTTCACATGGTTGATTTCAGCCCTTAATTTGATTATTTCCTGCCTTCCACTCCTCTTAGGTGTGTTAGCTTCTTTTTGTTCAAGAACTATCAGATGTGCTGTGAAGCTGTTAGTGTATGCTCTCTCCAGTTTCTTTTTGGAGGCATTCAGAGCTATGAGTTCTCCTCTTAACACTGCTTTCATTGTGTCCCATAGGTTTGGGTAAGTTGTATTTTCGTTTTCATTGAATTCTACGAAGTCTTTAATTTCCTTCTTTATTTCTTCCTTGACCAAGTTATCATTACGCAGCTTCCATGTGTATGTGGCTTTTCTGTTGTTGTTGTTGCCATTGAAGACCAACCTTAATCCGTAGTGATCTGATAGGAGGCAGGGGATTATTTCAATCCTCTTATATCTGTTGAGGTTTGTTTTGTGACAAATTATATGATCAATTTTGGAGAAGGTACCATGAGGTGCTGAGAAGAAGATATATTCTTTTGATGCAGGATGAAATGTTCTATAGATATCTATTAAACCCATTTGGTTCATAACATCTGTTAGTTTCACTGTGTCTCTGTTTAGTTTATGTTTCCAAGATCTGTCCATTGCTGAGAGTGGGGTGTTGAAGTCTCCCACTATTATTGTGTGAGGTGCAATGTGTGCTTTGATCTTTAGTAGAGTTTCTTTTATGAAAGTGGGAGCTCTTGCATTCGGGGCATAGATGTTCAGAATTGAGAGTTCTTCTTGGTAGATTTTTCCTTTGACGTGTAAGAAGTGTCCTTCCTCATCTTTTTTGATGAATTTTGATTGGAAGTCAATTTTATCCGATACTAGAATGGCTACTCCAGCCTGTTTCTTGGGGCCATTTGCTTGGAAAATTGTTTTCCAGACCTTTACTCTGAGGTAGTGTTTGTCTTTAACTTGGAGGTGCAGTTCCTGGATGCAGCAAAACACTGGGTCCTGTTTATGGATCCAGTCTGTCAGTCCATGTCTTTTTATTGAGGAGTTGAGACCATTGATGTTAAGAGATATTAAAGAATAGTGATTGTTATTTCCTGTTATTTTTGATGTTGTTTATATTGTTTGTGTGGCTATCTTCTTTTGAGTTTGTTGAAAGATTACTTTCTTCCTTTTTCTTGAGTGTAGTTTCCCTCCTTGAGTTGGCGTTTCCCATGTATTATTCTTTGTAGGGATGGGTTTGTGGAAACATACTGTGCAAATTTGGGTTTGTCGTAGAATATTTTGGTTTCACCATCTATGATTATTGAGAGCTTTGCTGGGTATAGCAGCCTAGGCTGGCATTTGTGTTCTTTTAGAGTTTGTATGAGATCTGCCCAGGATCTTCTAGCTTTCATAGTCTCTGGTGAGAAGTCTGGTGTGATTCTGATAGGTCTGCCTTTATATGTTACTGGCCCCTTTTCCCTTACTGCTTTTAATATTCTTTCCTTGTTTTGTGTATTTGGTGTTTTCACTATAATATGATGGGAGGAATTTCTTTTCTGGTCCAGTCTATTTGGCGTTCTGTAGGCTTCTTGTATACTTATGTTCATCTCTTTCTTTAGGTTAGGGAAGTTTTCTTCTATAATTTTGTTGAAGATATTTACTGGTCCTTTAAGTTGGGAGTGTTCACTCTCTTCTATGCCTATTATCCTCAGGTTCTGTCTTCTCATTGCATCCTGGATATCTTGGATGTTTTGAGTTAGGAGCTTTTTGCATTTTGTGTTTTCTTTGACAGTTGTGTCCATGTTATCTATGGTATCTTCCCCACCTGAGATTCTCTCTTTCATCTCTTGTATTCTGTTGGTGATGTTTGCATCTATGACTCCTGATTTCTTTCCTATGTTCTCTAACTCCAGGGTTGTCTCCCTTTGTGATTTCTTTATTGTTTCAATTTCTGTTTTTAATTCTTGAATGGTTTTATTCATTTGTTTGATTGTGTTTTCCTGTAATTCTTCAAGGGATTTTTGTGTGTCCTCTTTAAGGGCTTCCAGTTGTTTACCTGTGTTCTCTTGTATTTCTTTAAGGGAGTTACTTATTTCCTTCTTAAAATCTTCTATCATCCTCTTGATAAGTGATTTTAAGTCTGAGTGTTCCTTTTCTGGTGTGTTGGGGTATCCAGGACTGGCTGTGGTGGGAAAGCTGGGTTCTGATGAAGCCAAATAGTCTTGGTTTCTGTTCCTTGTGTTCTTGCCCTTGCCTTTTGCCATCTGGTTATCTCTGGTGTTAGCTGGTCTTTCTCTCTCTGACTGTGGCTTGTTTTTCCATCAAGCTGAGATGCCAATAATCCTGGGAGACCAGTTCTCTCTTCCAGCTGTTCTTCAGATCCTGCATCTGGAGTCCTCCTCTTGCTGGCTCCTCAGTGTAAGTAGGCAGGTAGCTTTCTCCCTGCACTGCTTGTATATGGAGGCCTGGTGGGCCAGGCAGGGTTTCTGGCCACAGGTGGAGGCAGGCAAGCTCTTACCTTCTGGCTTTTCCTCAGTCCCTGTGTCTGGAGCCCGCATCCCACTGGCTCCTCAGCACATGTGGGCAGGTATCTTTCTCCCTGCACTGCTTGTATATGGAGGCTTCCTGGGTCAGACGGGTGTCTCTGGCCACAGGTGGAAGCAGGCTCTTACCTCCTGGCTTTTCCTCAGTCCCTCCCTTTTTAAAAATTTAATTTCACTTTTTCATTGACAATTTCACATACATATATGATGGATCTAGGAAATCTCACCCCCCCATTCTTTCCTACTTCTCTATGACCCAACACCTCTCTTCTTCACCAATCTCTTTCATGTGTTTACGTCTAATGTGTTTTAGTACGTAACCCTCTGAATTTAACCAGGACCATCTGTGTGACCAGTAGTTAGGAGCTATCCACTGGAGCCTGGTATGCTGAGCAGTAGGTATATTATTGAAGACAGTGACTACCCATATACAACAATCTATCAATAGCCAAATGGTCTGGTGTAAGGGGTAAGGCCATGTCAACCCATTTCCCTTCCTTGATTGATGTCAGGGTCGTACCACATAGTTGTTGTTGTGTGTTCATGATGATAAGGGCTGTATGAAATATGGAGGAAGCATGACCTTCACACTCTTCACCCTAGCTTCCTGCCCTTACATGTTACCCACTCTTTCTTCCATTCTGCAATTTCCTGGGCTTTAGAATGGTTACATAGACGTCCTTTCTAAATCTTAGCCCCCAGCTATGACTTGTTCTATGCTGAGTCTCTAATTCACTCTGTTCTTGTTGTCTGATCGCAAAGACAAAAACCATTATTTTAATCATCAGAGATTTGGACACAATGTTACTATGACATTGCAGAACCTGTTTTCCCAATCTACTGCCCACCTCCAGCTCCTTTCATTAAGGTCTTAAGTTCTTCTTGAAGTTTCTTTCCTACATACACTACAGTCTAAAAATTCCTTTAACCTTTCCCTGCTTGATGTCTCCACACCCTTCAGTTCTCTGCTCATATCCTCAGAGACAACTCCTCACTTAGATTAAGGGAAAGGCACATGAATCCAAAACTCAAAATTACAGGTGTATATAATTTATTTGGTTTTCCTCTGGAGTATTTATTACCATATGTTGTGAGTACATGCACAATGGCAGACAACAATTATTTCCTATTAGCATCATCTAACCATTCAATGAATGAACTCAGAGAGTGTATGCTAGGGGTGGCTACTGGGTGATTTGAGGATAATCAGCATGTACCAATGAAAATTCCTAATTGCAGTTGCTTGATTGTATCTCTGAACAAGTTGCTTCACCTCTCTGGGAATCTATTTCTTCACTTTAAAATGTAACAAATCCCTGAGGCCTGTTACAACTCTAACATTCTTCCTGCCAAGGTTTTATTCTACTTAAAATTCTTCCCAAGACAGTGCTCACAAGTAGATAGGTTCATAGGCCCATGAAAAAAAACTTCAGATTTAGAATTATATTATATAATTTTACAGTCACTATCAATGCATTAGTTATTATTGCCTAAATGTGAATGGCAAAAAATGTGCTTACATGTTAATATTCTCAAAGCCTGTTGTTGTACCTCATAATTTTAAATATTCAATAGCATTCACTGAGATAATCAGATCAAGTAAAGGCGACAGTTTTCTGGGGGATGGGGGCTCCCCAGAACATTACAGTCTACTCAAGTTGTACCCTCACTGTTCCATTTTTTCCCCAAATAGTGTTGACTGAAACCAATATGAGAGTTTAGAAGATCAATATTTTTCATTTTTTCCTTATTCTGGTCTCCTAACTGCCTTCATCATTGGAAAAGCCACAGGAAAAGAAATCAAGAAAACCTGAAACATAAAACCAGATATCAAAGCTAATTAGATTGATTCTCCTTCAGTCCCATCATCAATGGCATCCCTGGAGTCTGTCAGCAGGGAAAATCTAGAGGAAACGAGACATATCTCTTTAAAGTTACTTGACTTCGGACATTGAAAGCAACCACAGTGGGGCTTTTTCTTCTCTTTTCTCCCTGCCTTTTCTGCTCCAGAATTTCCACACAGCATGCTGTGAGCCTGGTAATTTGTAATATCTCATGCAGATCCTCAGTGCTCAGAAAGGCTTTATATCTTGCACATGTTGGGTAGTAATTGGGGATTTGTATTTTCCACAGGGAAATTTCCCTGAGTAGAGAGGGTTTGTTTCCTTTTTTATGATTGGCCAGTTGTGATTGGCTGCTGTGATCTCAGAATCGGTATTTATGGGATGACCTGTGCCACCCTAGTGTGGTGATTATGACTTTTAATGCTGACTATTTACTGCCTTAGGCAAGAGATGCCAGGGTCCCACTCTGTGGAAGGAAGCATTTCAAGGCCACAAAGAAGTACATCACTGGATTTTACATAGCACAGGGCTGAAATAAATTGACTAGTATCCCTTGTAATATTTATTAGAGAAAAATGAAATATTTATGTACTTATTTGTGTAATGGTCATTTTTTGGTAGAATTTCAAATGCTTGAAAGAGACAAGCCTTCTTAAGGATACTGTCTTTGTTAGAAACTAGGAAGAATGAGCTGGTGTCTTATTCTTGGTTCGGATTTAGGTTTCATTGTTTGAGTAGTGAAAATTCTCAAAAAGAGATGTTTACTAATAGTGTCCACAGAAAGCAGAGCTAGGGAAAATGGTTGATAGGAAGGAAGTTGTTTTGAAAATGGTATCCAGGAAAATTGGTGAGAGACAGAAGAACAGTAGCAAGTGAGATGGAGTGAAGGGCAATATGAAGATTCATTGCTGAATAGACTGTTGCTATGGCTGTGTGGAGCACATTGCCAGAGGGACCTTCTAAGCAGTTCAAAATGCATTTCATATTTGGGAAGCCAGATTCTAATGAAAATAGAATGTATTTCTTGCCATGGTCAGTCGCTGGAGATTTATAACTATTTAATTCCCATAATTTTTCTACGTGATCATCAGATGAACAAGCATCTACAATGTAAAATCCCTGAACTACCAGGATAGAAGGGAGAATTATATTGCCAGTGTGAGACAGTTGCTGTCAGTGGCTTATCTAGTTGAAGGTTGTGTAGAACTACTGAATTGATATGAAGTAGTGTCCAGGACACTTTCTTGATGACCACAATGTTTTCATCTAGGTGGCATGTGAGACAATATATAGCCTCTGAGTAAGTGAGTTCTCATTGCTTCATGGTAAACACTGGGTTAGTCAGTTTCTATTTAACAAAAATAACAAGCAAATGATAAAGTCAATGTTTGATTCTAGTCTATTAGGCTGGTCCTGTGAGCCAAGCATGAGAGTGGTTTCTTTGTTTCACAACTCTTGGATTACGGAATTTGAAGAATAGTATCCATGGATGTCTAAATTCCAACTCAAAAAGAAATGAAGATGATGTTGATTTGTTGGGTTTCCTTATTTCCATGGTCTAGATAATCTCATGTGTGCCAGTTTCAAACAATCAATCTAATGATGTCCCTTAAAAAATAGTTAGAATGACAGGAGATACATCTGCTTCTGAGAGAAAACACTGGCCATGTTCAACACAGAAATGTGAGTTAGGTACGAAGCTAATCTGAACATGAAGCTCTATAGCAAAATAGTTAAAATTGTAGGGTCAATCAAACTGTAGGGCAAAGTTTAGTACAGACTCCATTACTCATGTAACTTAGGAAAAATTCCAATCTTCTCTTTGCCTAATTTTATTTCTATAAAATGACCATATCAAACGTGCCTGGGAAGACTGAGGGGAGCCTTGTAAAGAATTATCCATTTGTCATGAATTAGCTGGCTTGTACTGCAAGGGGTGGGCCAGATGACAGCAGAGAAGCCAGTGCTGAGTCATGTACAAACTGGGAAGTAAGAAAGGGAATTTAAACAAAAATGGAAACACACATTAACATGCTCCAAGTAATAGAATAAGAGAAAAATCAAAATCTAGACCCACTTGTCTCTTTCCCTTGCACTTGGCATCACATGGGATCAAGAATGTATTTTAGAAACTAATTCTTTCTCTTCTTTTAGAAATTAGTTATCTATTTCATAAAATTGCCACATTTCAACTGTATTGTAATTCTTAACAATCTTTGAGACTGATTTTTATTTTTAATTTATGATTTCCTCTTGCAAACAATGGCCAGCTCTGTAATTTGAGAAACTCCAAAAATGTGCTATGTTGGGCTAGTGGCTACCATTCTCTCATTCTTCTCTCAATTAATTAATTTTTCCCTTTTATTAAATGGAGATTCTCTTCTCATACAATATCATCTGAATAGAGTTTCCCCTTCCTCTACTCCTACTGGTTGCTCCCCACCTCCTGTCCTATCCAGATCCACTCCTTTTCTGTCCATCATTAGAAAAGAACAGACTTCTAAGAAAGAACAAAAAGAAACATAACACCATAAAATATGTAAAATTAAATGAAAACCATCATATCAAAGTTGGACAAGCCAAGCCAACTGAAAAAAGGAGAGTTTCAAAAATCAGGCACAAGAATCAAAGACCCACTCTTCACATGTTAAGGAATCCCATAAACATTCTAAATTGAAAGCTCTAATATATATGCAGAGGACCTGGTGCAGACCTGTGTAGCCCCTATGATGGCTGCTTCAGTTTTTGTGAGTTCGTACCAACTTCGCTCAATTGTTTTAGATGGTCTTCTTCTCCTGGATCTTTTATCGCCTGTATTCCCCACTCCTTCTCCCTCCCCTTCCATGGGGTTCGTAGGTTTTGAGAGGAGGCATTTGTTGGAGAAATTTATCATGAGTCTCTGTTCCCATCTGCTGTGTAAGGAAGCCTCTCTGATGGTGGATGAATAAGGCGCCAATCTATGAGTATAGCAAAATAAGAGTAGAAGTCCTTTTTATTGTTATGTTCTGTACTAGTGTTTCCATGCCTCTCGTCAAATGCCACGAAATTCTAGCTGTCTCTCCCCTCATTCCCTCTTTTAATCCCCTCGTCCCCCCCTCCACCATTCCATCAATAAGATCTATTCTATTTCCCCCTATCAGAGAGATTCATTTGTTCCTCCTAGTCCCTTCCTTGACCTCTATCCTTTCTGGGTGTATGGACTGTACTGTACCTTTGTTATCCTTCATTTAATGCCTAATATTCAGAAGTAAGCAAATATATAACATATTTATATTCCTGGTATGGGTTGCCTTACTCAGGATTTTTTTCTGGTATCATTTACTTGTCTACAAATTTCATGATGTCATTGTTTTTTTACAGAGGCGTAAGAATTCATGTGTAAATGTACCACATTTTTTTTATCCATTCTTCTACTGAAGGGCATCTAGGTGATTTCCAGTTTCTGGCTATTATGAATAGAAAAGCAATAAACATGGTTGAGCAAGTGTCCTTGTGGTAAGATAAAGCATCTACTGGATACATGCCCAAGAGTGGCCTAACTGGATCTTGAGGTAGATTGGTCCCCATCTTCCTGACAGCCACATTGATTTCCATAGTGGCTGTACAAGTTTGTACTCCCACCATCAATGGAGAAGTGTTCACCCTTCTTCACATCCTCAACAGCATGAGCTGTCACTTGTGTTATTTATCTTAACCATCGTGACAGGTGTTAAGGCAGAATCTCAGAGTCATTTTGATTTGCATTTTCTTGGTGGCTGAGGATTTTGAGCATTTCTATAAGTGTTTCTCACCCATTTGAGTTTTCTCTATTGGTAATTTTTTTTAGATACGTACCCCATTTTTAATTGGGTTATTTGTTTTTTGATTTCAAGTTTCTTAGGTTCTTTATATATTTTGGATATTATCTCTCTATTAGATATAGAATTTGGAAAAGATCTTTTCCCATTCTGTAGACTGCTGCTTTGCCCAAATGATAGTGTCCTTTGCCATATAGAAGTTTCTCAGTTTCTTGAGTTTCTATTAACTAATTTTTGATCTTCGTGTCTGTATTAGTGGTGTTCTCTTCAGAAAGTCTTCTCCTACATCAATGAGTTCAAGACTATTTCCCACTTTCTCTTGTATCAAGTTCAGTGTACCTTATTTTATGTTGAGGTCTTTGATCCATTTACAGTTGGGTTTTGTGTAGAGTGATAGGTATGGATCTATTTGCATTCTAGTAAATTACTTTTTTGCAGAAACATGTCAAATTAACCACAAGAAAGGTACAGTAATGCTAATGGTAGAAAAATGGATATAATCAAAGCTAAATATAATTTTCTGCGTGTCATCTTCTGGATGTTATCATATTCCCAAGAACTTTCTAAACAAAGGGTGTAGTCCAGTTGATGAAACTTGCATGGCATGTGCAAGTCCATGGTTTACTAACCACTAGCATAACATTAGTTAAGAAAACAAAAGCATAAAGAATCAGTAGGAAGACTAATTTAGTACTCATATTACCAATTTACATGCTATACTAAGTACTTTTAATGAATCTACTCATTAATACTTTTAGAAGAATCTTCAGTAAAGTCAATACTTCTGTCTATTAGGAGCCGAATACTCACCAACTCTTTTTAATTACATGAACTTGAATGAACAGAAACATATATTTTCTTCTAAATGCTTTTCTCTATTGACATCTTTTTTTCATTTAGAATAAACTTACCATGCACTGATGCCTTTAATTGGATAAATTAATGACAACGTTTTGTGGATATGCTAAAGAAAACGCTGGTGTATAAAGTCTAGAGCCTTTAACTAAGCAATATTTTTCCAGGGTAATTAAAAATAATTCCAACACCCACGAGCCTCCCCCATACACTACTCTCTCACTTACTTAGACACATATAAACTTAGAAACTAAGTTCAGTTTCTGATATTTTCTTCTTTATCTAAGGATCAATACAGTTGATCTCTATGACAGATACTATGGAATTTTTTTTTTTTCTTTGTTGAGACAGGGTCTCAGGTAACCCATATTGGATTCCATTCACTATGCCACTGAGGGTAGCCTTAAACTGCTTGTTCTATCCTGTTAAACATAAGCATGGTTACTTTAAAAAGGTTTGTGGGAATATGTTCATATACACAGAGCCACACAAAGAAACACGGCATGAATTTATAAATATTAGCTGCCACTGTTTTGAGCTAGCTTTCTCTGTGTAGGTATATGCCTGTCAGTTCATCACCCAGATAACTCCATTCTCATTGTTACATCATTGCAGTGCCTGTTACATGTAGAATTTTCAGTCTGGAACACTATCTTACAACTTATGCAGCCACACAAAATCTTCCTCTTTTAGCCTTAGGTTCAAGTATAAAAAGTTAATGCTTTTTACCTTTGACACAAACTGATATTTTGGCCCAACTCTAGTGCTATGACTTCTTATCTCTTTCCAAGATCATTATCTTCATGGTTTTAAAAAACGTTTCTACACATGATTATAAATATGACACCTTGGAAACAAACTAGAGAAAAGGTACAGATAAACCAGTGTTATAGTAATTTTTAATCCCAATCAGGGATTTCAACTCTGCCTTCATCATTTAATTCCCAGATCAAAGACACGTCTCTTTTATTATTTACAACAAGCCTTAAACAGCACAAGAGCTGGGCAGATATGTACACTCTTTGGTATTAGAATCTACTTTCCTATCAATAAACCCGAGTTATTATTTACTACATTTCTTCTGGGCTTCTCTTAACTCCAATTGGATAGCACTCAGGGCCATGTTTTCATGACCTTTAACCCATGGCAACATTTCCATTCCTTCACCTTCTTCACCCCTTAGTGATTCTTCTCTGACCCCAAGCCTGGGAATCCTAAACCTATGTCTCTTCTACACAGCTATTGGTTGTTGGCATCTTTATTTACCAACCAGAAATAACTTGGGGGCAAGGCCACATAGCATCATTTGGGCCTACATGCAGATTGCAGGTCTTGGGGCCCTGCATTTAGCATTACAATACACAGCAAGACTAAACCTCAAGAAACGTCAACTAACCTGAGAACAGAAAAAGATTCCCTCCAAAGACAAGCAATAGGGTACAGGATTTTTAGTCCTTAAAGTTCACCTGCTAAGTGGTTGCAATATATGTACAAGAATGTGATATCTAGACAAAGCAATTCTTATTATTTATAGTCAAGTTCTAGGACATGGCACCTACTAATATACACAAAGAAAAACTGGTGGAATGACTGGAGCAAGAATCTGAAAGTCCAAAGACCAGTCCCACTGTGCCTCAAGCCTTCCAAATGTAGACTGAATCTAGGAAAGTTGGTTCCCTTAAACTGAGAAATAGCTTAGTTACATCCCATAATGGAAAGTACCATTTTGGTTTGTTTACTTTCTGCATATAAGCAGTCACAAAAGATCCAATTAGAGTACTTTAAGAAAAATCATTATTTTCTAGTTGGAATTATCCTTAAATTGGCAGCACTTAAATATTTCAGAAGTAATATGGACTCAGTATTTTACCATACAATGAAATGTACTAAAATATACTAAGTAAAGTCTGCTGTTTCCCAGGATAGCAGATTCTTTCAGTTTTTAGGAGGGACTTGAAATCATCTTAGTCTCCTGTTGTACATTCTACACAGATAAGTATATACCACAGAGAAATTTATAGAAAATGTGCCTGATTTTGAGACAGACCAAGAAATCCAGTTATTGTGCTTATAAATCCTTTTAACTATTTTGTAATTTTTATTTAAAAAATGAATGTATGTATTTGTGTATGTGTGCATGTGTGTGCATGTGTGTGTGAGTGTGTGTGTGCGCACGCGCACATACATGCACATATGTATGAACACTGGATTCCCTGGAGCTGGAGGAGCTGCAGTTGTGAGCTGCCATCCTTGCATGCTAAAGTTTGACTCTGGTCCTCTGGAAGAGCAACATGCAGTCTTAACCACAGAGCCATCTTTCCAGCCCCTATAAATTCTTAAGATGAATAAAAATAATGTTATGAATCCAATGTCAAGTCATTCGTGTGTGTGTGTGTTTGTGTGTGTGTGTGTGTGTGTGTGTGTGCATGTGTATGAGGGAGAGGAGGGAGAATGGAAGAGGGAGAAAAGGTTTCTATTTGATAAGCTGTTTGGAGAAATGGACAGCATTATTTGTGGGAAATTAGACTCTGAAAAAATATTATTTTAAGGAAAAAAACTACATTTACATTCTCAGTATCTGAGGAGGTGAGTTTGTATTAAGGGAGCAGACATTTGACTTTTGGTCACTTAGTATCTTTGCTCCTAAGTATTTCCATAATAAATAGGATGACCCTCTTTCCTTCAAGACACCGTTGGCTTAACTGGTTGCAGACTTTTAACCTGAGCAGCATGAGCTGGAAGGAAGATTGCAGAGCCTGTGCCCAATAATACAACAAGTTCTATTGTGTGACCTGGTTCCTGGCACAGCTGCCCTTGATTGAGACTTACCACTGAGACATCTACATCTATAGATAAGTATAGAAACACAGGCCTTTTAAAGAAGGTTGTGTTTGCCGCGTTGCTCTGTTCCCTGTCACAAGTGATAAATGTTTCTGGAAAAACAATTGTTATTACTATTGTTGGTATTGTCCTGCTCAATTTTTAAAGCACAGATCAATTTGGAGGTTGCTGTGTAGGACTCACTATGAGTTGCTGGAAGCCAAATAGAATATATCATATATAATATTTAAAACTTGGACTATATCAAAGAATTCTGCCTTTAGAAACAGATATATGTAATTTGGGAGAAATAGTAAATTGCTACAATTAACAATGCCTAGTTTTCTCATAAAGTCTATGCAAACATGTCTGGGATCATAGTGAATTCTACTGATGGATCTGTCTGAGTGTGAGTTCCTTCTTATTGTCGGGGTTCTTTTGTCAGACTCTCATGTTTGAGGATTAACTTCATTTATCTATTAACTGGCTAATACATCAATCCTTGGACAGTCTTTGTGTTCAAAAATTAGTTGTTAGTGATCGTTCACGTATGTTTGTCATAACACATGTGTTTGAGGGTCCATCATGCTACAGAACATTTGAAGTTGCTATGCACCCTTTCATTCAATATCTGTGATGGACTTGTCACTGCAGGAGTTAAACTGAAGATGATGTCACAGGGTCAAGATTTCCAACATAGCAGAGCTATGAAGGAAGCACACTGAAGCACAGGCCTGCAAATTCTAATGAAAAGAGCTCTCTGAGTACAGAGAAGTTGTCCCAGGTTGTGGAAATTAAAACCGAGTCCTTTCAAGTATCATGGGACATATAATCTCATTGTTTGGTTTGCATTCTAAATGACAAATTTTAAATTTCTGTTCTAAAGAAGCTCTATTTATAAAAGAAAAATATTTTGTCGCCATCCTGTGTGTTGTACAATCACCCGCTGTACAATCCTAGGTACAGTGTCTAGCTTCAACTTTTTACTTATCTTAGAGGAGTCCTAAGGATCTTGGTATGCATCCATACCAGAAATGATAGATATTATCTTTGTATAGGGTATAGAAATACAGGCAAATATACATATAGACATCATATACATATACATTGCATAATAAATTTCTTCTCTCTCTAAATCAATAGATAGAGATAGATATCTATCCTTCTAGGGACAGAGAGAGAGAGAGAGAGAGAGAGAGAGAGAGAGAGGGAGAGAGAAAGTTCATTATGCAAACTGGCTTATGTAGGAATGGAGGCTAAGAAGTTCCAGTGTATGCCCCCAGCAAGCTAAAGTTCAAGAAAACATTGAGATATTGAGCATCATGAAAAACCATACTGGTGCTCCTTTGCACAGCAAGGAATCTGCAACTCTAACTTAGAAAGGGTTTTACTGGTTGCATGCTACCTCCACTCCATTGTAAAGTTGAAAGTTGTTAAGTGAAGCTTTCGCACCTCTGTGTAATCAATCATGGAAGGAGGCTCCAGTCCTTCAGGGAAACTCAGACGCGGAAGCTCAAATGAAGCTAATGATGTTATTAAGTCCAGTTGAGCTTTAAGTCTTTTGGAGGGAGGGATTATTACATTTGTTTGTGTGTTTACTTACTTATTAGTGTGTGCGTGTGCGTGCGTGCGTGCGTGTGTGTGTGTGTCTGTTGGGGGAGTACAGGGCTAGCTGCATATAGAGAGGAGAGGACAAAGTGTGGGAGAAACATAGGTTGTCAAGTCATCTGTTCTCTCCTTCCAACATGTGGGACACCTGGAATCAAACTTAGGTTCTCAGGCATGGCAGCAAGCATCACTGAGCCATCGTTCTGTTGTCCCTGGGTGGGCTCAAATAATTATCCTTTTTGTTATCATCCGTGTGTGATAACCTAACATACCACATAGACTTAAATCTTTTAAATGTTTGGTAACTTGGGTGTACTGCTCTGTACCCTGTCCTAATATGCTATTATTCAGAGACATGAGATAATATTAGGGTGCCATGTGTTGCACATTTTGGTTTGGTATAAGTCAACATTTAGAGATTTCCATTTAGATGTTTGGAGAAGCAGAGGAGCAAATGATGTCACTAAACAGTGTGGAGATTCTTTCTGAGTACTTTCCTTCTTATCTGTCATGGTTACAACATAGTGAACTGGAAGGCCTTAGCCTGCAGGCCACCAATCAACTGGGAAAGGAAGTGAGAAGTGTCCAGCCTAGGGCATTCTTCCTTCTGTATAACTTGTCTGTTTTCTTCATGCAAGCTCTGTAGTTTGATGTTTTGATCCCTTGCTTGCATCAGGGAATGCTTGGTAGATTACTTACTGCATGAACCCTGAGTATTTTAACTAACCCCTATTTCACTCACCCCATATTGAATGCCAGAATGGTTTTGTACTGAGGTATTGTCTCACAGTACAGAGGCTTCTAACATTACTATTGATGACCGAAATATTGTTTAATCTCCCCTCATTCTACTAATTAAACCTTTTCTATCATTTTCTGAAAAAGTAAATAGATAAACAAAATATGTTGTGTACAACATATTTTCCTCATATTCTTTCCCCTCTCCCAACTTCTACCAGATCTTTCTCACCTCCTGACTCACCCAACTTCATGCCCTAACTGCCTACCCAACCAACTAGATGACTCCTCTCTATTTCAAGAGAACCCTAAAACAGAAAGGCTCACAGTGAAGAAAAACTCAATACAATAAAAATACCAAAACAACAACAAAAGCAACACACACACTCTCTCTCTCACTCTTTCACACACATTCTCTCTCTCTCTCTCTCTCTCTCTCTCTCTCTCTCTCTCTCTCTCTCTAACACACACACACACACACACACACACACACACATACACACACACACAAGCATGGAGTCTGTTTTGTGTTGATCAACTACTCCTGAGCATGGTGTCTGACCTAGAATGTGTTGCTAACTTAAGAAAACTGATTTTCCCATTTCCATCAGAGATATTTCATTTTGGAACAAGATCTAAAAACACCTTCTGCATTTTCCGGCCTAGCATTGCCCATGCTCTAGCCTAGAATCTGACTGAAAGGACTTTGTTCTGGTAGAATGACTTAAGAAAATGTGAACCAAGAGAGATTCATGAGAGTTTTTGAACTTATAAAATAATGCCAAGGATGGAAGTAAATAACTCGATCAGCCTTCAGTATTATGTTTCTCATATTTTGAAATGTAGGTTGCAAGAGAGCCACTTACATGTATGATTAGCAATATATCATAGAATTGTTGGTATTATTCAGGAATACATATAAGCCTTAAGATGAAAATCATGATGTTTGACAGCCATATCATTATACATGGTAATCAATCAGCAAAGTCCTATGCTTAGGACTCCTTACACTAAGCCTATGTTCCGCCTTTGCCTTCCTATATTCCGACCGTGCTTAACGCCCCTCCCCCATTTGCTATGTACTCAATGGGAATCACCCATTTAAAGTTTCAATTGAAGTATTTCTTTATTAGACAAGAATAATTTGCCCAATCATTTTTTGTCTCTTTATTGTTTCTGTGTATTAATATCTTAGTATATTACTCAGGCACCATGAGTCTTGAACTCATGGGACACCTCTGCCTCATCTCTCTAGTAGCTATAATTACAGGTACAGACTATGCTAGGCTATGATTTTTACTAACAACATGAAACTTTAAATGGCTTCTATTATTTTGGTTGTGTGCTTAACGCCCCAATTCTGGCCAATCAAATTTAGTGAACTTGATCAAAGCAGCTCACCAAGTCTTCCTGAACTGTTTTCTTTACTAAAGGGTAGTTTCTAATATACAAGACTTCATAAACCTGTTCAAATAAATAGCCTCCATGCATCCAAAATCTGCTAAACTCTGTCACCTAGATGTCATGTCTTCTTTCTTTTCCCTTTCTGTAGTTTATACCAGTAACATAACCTTCTAAAGACTATGGGGAGATGAAGTCTGTGATTTTCTAGATGAAACACTGAATTAATGGAAGAACATTTCAAACTATGCCAGGACATCTACTCAAACCAATTCTGCTGCTAAATAGTCTCAGAAAGTTAAACATTTAACATGATGTTGTCACCACTGCTTAAAACAACAGTTTGAGGGCTTTGCAAAAATTGCTTTTTAAAAGGATTTTTAAAAATATTTTCCACATGCCAAATCTTTATTATCTGGGGTTGAATTAGAATTCCAAAACCTGGTAAAACTTTTGGGAAACTAAAGTTGGCAGACGAAGTGAATGCGTAAGCTGTGTAATGTCATTTTTGGATATTTTGGAACACTGTGCCTCAGGAGAGAATGGTGCCTTATGTAACTGTAAATTGACTTCGATGCAGGAATAATGAGAATAATAATGTAACAGCTGGCTGCTTCCTCTCTTCTTCAGAATCCCATCTTGTGTGGTCTGCTGTGCATTGACCTATTTCTACACAGTTCATAAACAATTGCTCTCAAAGTTATTTTTTATGATTAGAATCTCTCTCTCTCTCTCTCTCTCCCCGCCCCCTCCCTCATACACACACAAACACACACACTCCTCGAGATCTTTGGCAAGTCTGCTTTTCAGAACAACCAGAATTAAGTATTTAAAAAGACCTTTGTTCTTATAAATCAAAAGGGAGGACTCAAGAACCAGCCTCATCGTTTAATAGCTGCAAACTTTAGGGCAAATGACAGCCTCAGCTTATTTGTCTGTAGAACATACATCAATATATCAGATACTGATCTAATTGTACTTACTATTATGACCTAGGGTCTGTTACCTTTTGCAACACCAGATTTAATTGACTTCACTATATTCGCTGGGAGAATTTCAACCCCTTGAGATTAGACTCCTACCAGTATTTTAGCATATAGTGAGCACTCAACAGATAAGACCCAGAAAGAAACTATAGAAATGATTAAGTTTTGCTTCTGTGAAATAAAATTTAACTCAAAGTATATATGCCCTTCACCACTGCCGTGGTTTGATTATGATTTGTCCCTCACAAATACAGATGGAAATTTAATCGCTATAATGAGAAGCTAAGAGATGGGACCAGATGGGACCATTAGCAACTAAGTCTGGTTCTGACTTCATGAATGAAATAACACATTCCTGTGGTTAATGCATTAACTGATAGAGTAATGGGTAAATGTGTTATTTTAAAAATGGGTCAGCTACAAATATCTGTTTGGTTGGGTCTCTAGAGCTCAGTGATACCCTGCTCTACCTGGTGAGTCGGCCAACCCAAAAGTTCTTATCAAATGTAGCCCTTCAGCCTCAGAGAAAGGCAATGGGTCAAATAACCCTTTCTTGTCTATAGCTTACTCAACCTGTGGGCATTAGAAACAGAAAACAGACTAAAAAATAAACAACCCGCCATTATACTTGTAGATTAATGTTTGTAGGAGAAGTGACAATTGTGTCTCATGACATTGTTCTCCTTTGAAGAAAGACTAGTCACTAGGCCAGGCAATAATAACTTCTGAGTAGAAAACGTGACCATTCAAAGAGTCCTCATGTGACTCATATGACTATGAAAATGTGGTCACAGCACGTGAACAGAAGTGATATAAGCCGAAAGCACTGTATTCCTAGCAATCCCCTTGTCTACAAAAATAAAAATATTGATGAGGGCTACTTACAGGGGTTAGAGAAAGAGACCAGAGTGTGTGAAATTCTGAGTGTCCTTGCCACAGAGCATAATGGGACATACTTCTATGGACTTCCTCCTTGTACTGAGGCTGTTATGAGAGATGGAATGGAATTTGTATCTAGTAGAAGCTATTGTAATATTTAGATTTTGAAAAATCCATTTGTAGAGTCAACCAATACGGGCCTCCCATTCTATGTTCTCCTCAAAGCCTTTACCCCTTGCCTCATGGCACCTTAGATATCTTTACACTTCATCACTTCTTTATTCTTGTCAATAATGATGAGAACATCATCAATAAGATGTTGTCTTTGGCATTCTGTTCTATAACAACAGAAATTCACTACCTCTAGAAATTTAATTCCTTGCTACGGTTAATTTCTCCATATTTTATTCTGGATTCTACTTAAACTCTCTTAACTACTTAGGACCTTTGTTCATCTTCAAAGTCATTTCAGGCAGCTAGAGAAAAGCAAAAGTGAGTAAGTCCATGTTTCCAGGGGTTTTGTTTGTTTGTTTGTTTGTTTGTTTTGTATTTACTTTATATACATTTCAAAAGTTTTCCCCTTTGGAAGCCCCTTATTCCATTTCCCCTCCCCCTCCCTCTATAAGGGTGCTCTCCCACCCACGCACCCACTCCCATCTTTTCTCCCTAGCATTCTCCTACACTAGGATATCTAACACCCTCAGGCTCAAGGGCCTCTCCTCCCACTGATGGCCAACAAGGTCCTCCTCTGCACATATGTTGCCAGCACCATGGGTCCCTCCATGTGTATTCTTTGGTTGGTGGTCTAGTTTCCTGGAGCTCTGCGGGGGTCTGGACAGTTGGCACTGTTGCTCCCTCCATGGGGCTACAAACCCCCTCAGCATCTTTATCCCTTCTCCATATCCTCTGTCTGGGACCCCATGCTCACTCCAACAGTTAGCTACTAGCATCTGCCTCTGTATTTGTCAGGCTCTGCTTAAGCCTCTCTGGAAACAGCTTATTGTGCTTCCATCAGCAAGCACTTCCCAGCATCCACAAGAAGGTCCAGGATTGGTGGCTATATATGGGATGTATCCCCAGGTGGAGCAGTCTCTGGATGGCCTATCCTTGAGTCTCTGCTCCACACTTTGTCTCAACATTTCCCCCTGTGAGTATTTTGTTCACCCTTCTAAGAGACACTGAAGCATCCGCATTTTGGTCTTGCTTCTTCTTAGGCTTCATACGGTCTGTGAATTGAATCTTGGATATTCCAAACTGTGGGGCTAATATCCACTTATCAGTGAGTACATACCGTGTCTATTCTTTTGTGACTGCGTTACCTCTCTTAGGATGATATTTTCAAGATCCATCCATTTGCCTGCGAATTTCATGAAGTCATTCTTTTTAATAGCTGAATAAATGTACCAAATTTTCTGTATCCATTCCTCTGTTGAGAGACATCTGGGTTGTTTCCAGCTTCTGGCTGTTATAAATATGGCTGCTATGAACATAGTGGAACATGTGTCTTTATTACATGTTGGAGCATCTTCTGGGTATATGCCCAGGAGTGGAATAGCTGGGTCCTCAGGTAGTACTATGTTCAATTTTCTGAACATCTGCCAAACTTAATTTCAGAGTGGTTGTACCAGCTTGCAATCCCACCAGCAATGGAGGAGTGTTCCTCTTTCTCCATATTCTTGCTAGCACATGCTGTCACCTGAGTTTTTGATCTTAGCCATTCTGACTGGTGTGAGGTAGAATCTCAGGATTGTTTTGATTTGCATTTCCCTGATGACTAAGGATATTGAACATTTCTTTAGGTGCTTCTCAGCCCTTTGAGTATCCTCTGTTGAGAATTCTCTGTTTAGCTCTGTTCCTCATTTTTTAAATAGGGTTGTTTGGTTCTCTGGAGTCTAACTTCTTGAGTTCTTTGTATATATTTGATATTAGCCCTCTATCAGATGTAGGATTAGTAAAGATCTTTTCCAAGTCATGGTTGCCATTTTGTCCTATTGACCTTGTCCTTTGCCTTACAGAAGCTTTGCAAAATGAGGACCCATTAGTCGATTCTTGATCTTAGAGCATAAGCCATCGGTGTTCTGTTCAGGAACTTTCCCCCTGGGCCCATGTGTTCAAGAATTTTCCCCACGTTCTCTTCTATTAGATTCAGTGTATCTAGTTTTATGTGAAGGTCCTTGATCCACTTGGACTTGAGCTTTCTACAGGGAGATAGGAATGGATCAGTTTGAAATCTTCTACATGTAGACCACCAGTTGAACCAGCACCATTTGTTAAAAATGCTGTCTTTTTTTCCCATTGGATGGTTTTAGTTCCTTTGTCAAAGATCAAGTGACCATAGGTGTATGGGTTCATTTCTGGATCTTCAATTCTATTCCATTGATCTACCTGCCTGTCACTGTACCAATGCCATACAGCTTTTATCACTATTGCTCCGTAGTACAGCTTGAGGTCAGGGAGGCTGATTCCCCCAGAATTCCTTGTATTGTTGAGAATAGTTGTTGCTATCCTGTGCTTTTTGTTATTCCAAATGAATTTGAGAATTGTTCTTTATAAGTCTATGAAGAATTGGATTGGAATTTTGATTGGGATTGCAATGAATACATAGATTGCTTTCAGCAAGATGACCATTTTTACTATCTCAATCCTGCCAATCGATGAGCAGGGTTTCCCTTTCCATCTTCTGAGGTATTCTTTGATTTCTTTCTTCATAGACTTGAAGATCTTGTCATGCAGATCTTTCATTTGTTTGGTTAGAGTCACACCAAGGTACTTTATATTGTTGGTGAATATTGTGAAGGGTATCATTTCCCTAATTTCTTTCTCAACCTATTTATCCTTTGAGTATAGAAACGCTACTGATTTGTTTGAGTTAATTTTATATCGGGCCACTTTGCTGAAGTTGTTTATCAGCTGTAGGAGTTTTCTGGTGGAGTTTTTTAGGTCACTTGAATATACAATCATATCATCTGCAAATAGTGATATTTTTATTTCTTCCTTTCCAATTTGTATCCCTTGGACCTCCTTTGGTTGTGTAATTGCTCTAGCTAGAACTTCAACTACTATATTGAATAGGTAGGGACAGAGAGGGCAGCCTTGCCTAATCCTTGATTTTAGTGGGATTGCTTCAAGTTTCTCTCCATTTAGTTTGATGTTGGCTACTGGTTTGCTGTATATTGCTTTTACTATGTTTAGGTATGGTCCTTGAATTCCTGATCTTTCCAAGACTTTTATCATGAAGGGATGTTGAATTTTGTCAAGTGCTTTTTCAGCATCTAAGGAAATTACCATGTGCGTTTTTTCTTTGAGTTTTTTTTATGTAGTGGATTACATTGATGGATTTCCAAGTATTGAACGATCCCTGCATCCCTGGGATGAAGCCTACTTGATTGTGGTGAATGATCGTTTTGATGTGTCTTGGATTCAGTTTGCTAGAATTTTATTGAGTATTTTTGCATAGATACTCATAAGGAAAATTGGTCCAAAGTTTTCTTTCTTTGTTGGGTATTTGTGAGGTTTTGGGATCAGTGTAGCAACTGTGGCTTCATAGAATGAATTGAGTAGTGTTCCTTTTGTTTCTATTTTGTGGAACAATTCGAAGAGTATTGGTATTAGGTCTTTTTTGAAGGTCTGATAAAATTCTGCACTAAACCCATCTGGCCCTGGGCTGTTTGGATGGGAGACTTTTTTTTTTTTTTTTTAATTCATATTGTTTTTTTTTTTTTAATTTTTTTTTATTTTCATATTTTATTTACATTTCAAATGTGTCCCCCTTTCCAGATCTCCCCTTTGGAACCTCCCCATTCCCTCTGCCCTCCCCCTGCCTCTATGGGGATATTCTCCAACCCACCTCCCCACCCCACCCCCCACCCACTCTCATCTTCCTTCCTTGACATTCTCCTATACTGGGGGATATAACACCCTCATGCCCAAGGGCCTCTCCTCCCCCTGACGGGTAACAAGACCCTCCTCTGCAGTCTTTGTGGCCAGCTCTATGGGTCCCTCCATGTGCATTCTTTAGGTGGTGGGTCAGTCTCCAGAAGTATGGGGGGTCAGGCCAGTTGCCAGTGTTGCTACCTCCCTGGGGCTGCACACTCCCTCAGCTCCTTCAGTCCCTTCTCCAAGCCCTCCATGTGGGACCTCATACTCAGTACTACTGTTCCTGTGAAGTGACTCTTGGGTATTTCAAACTTTTAGGCTAATAACCTCTTAACAGTGAGTACATACCATGTTCATTCTTTTGTGACTGCGTTACCTGGCTCAGAATGATGTTTTCAAGTTCCATCCATTTGTCTACGAATTTCATGAAGTCATTGTTTTTAATAGCTGAGTAGTATTCCATTGTGTACATGTACCACATTTTCTGTATCCATTCCTCTGTGGAGGGACATCTGGGTTGTTTCCAGCTTCTGGCTATTATAAATATGGCTGCTATGAACATAGTGGAACATGTGTTTTTATTACATGTTGGAGCATTTTCTGTGCATATGCCCAGGAGTGGAATAGCTGGGTCCTCAGGTAGTATTATGTCCAATTTTCTGAGGGTCCGCCAAATTGATTTCCAGAGATGTTGTATCAATTTGCATTTGGATGGGAGACTTTTAATGACTGCTTCTATTTCTTTAGGGGTTATGGGACTGTTTAGATGCTTTATCTGATCCTGACTTAACTTTGGTATTTGATATCTGTCTAGAAACTTGTCCATTTCATCCAGATTTTCCAATTTTGTTGTGTATAGGCTTTTGTAGTAGGATCTGATGATTTTTTGAATTTCCTCAGTTTCTTTTGTTATATTTCTAATTTTGTTAATTTGGATACTGTTTCTGTGCCCTCTGGTTAGTCTGACTAAACTTTTATCTATCTTGTTGATTTTCTCAAAGAACCAGCTCTTGTTTTTTGTTTTTGTTTTTTTTCATTCTTTGTATAGTTCTTTTTGTTTCTACTTGGTTGATTTTGGCTCTGAGTTTGTTTATTTCCTGCTCTCTACTCCTCTTGGGTATATTAGCTTCTTTTTGTTCTTGAGATTTCAGGTGTGCTGTTAAGCTGTTAGCGTATGCTCTCTCCAGTTTCTTTTCGCAGGCACTCAGAGCTATGTGTTTTCCTCTTAGCACTGCTTTCATTGTGTCCCATAAGTTTGGGTATATTGTACTTTCCTTTTCATTAAATTCTAGAAAGTCTTTAATTTCTTTCTTTATGTCTTCCTTGACCAAGTTATCATTGAGTAGAGCATTGTTCAGCTTCCATGTGTATGTGGGCTTTCTGTTGTTTTTGTTGCCGTTGAGGATTAGCCTTAATCTGCAATGATCTGATAGGAGGCATGGGATTATTTCAATCTTTTTATATCTGTTGAGGTTTGTTTTGTGACTGATTTTATGGTCAGTTTTGGAGAAGGTACCATGAGGTGCTGAGGAGAAGGTATATTCTTTTGATTTAGGATGAAATGTTCTATAGATATCTGTTAACTCCATTTGGTCCATAACTTCTGTTAGTTTCACTGTGTCTCTGTTTAGTTTGTGTTTCCAAGATCTGTCCATTGATGAGAGTGGGGTGATGAAGTCTCCCACTATTAATGTGTGAGGTTCAATGTGTGCTTTGAGCTTTAGTAAAGTTTCTTTTATGAATGTGGGTGCCCTTGCATTTGGAGCATAGATGTTCAGAATTGAGAGTTTTTCTTGGTAGATTTTTCTTTCAAGAAATATGAAGTGTCCTTCCTTATCTTTTTTGATGACTTTTGGTTGAAAGTCAATTTTTTCCCATACTAGAATGACTACTCCAGCTTGTTTCTTGGGACCATTTGCTTGGAAAATTGTTTTCCAGGCCTTTATTCTGAGGCAGTGTTTGTCTTTATCACTGATGTACGTTTCCTGTATGCAGCAAAATGTTGGGTCCTGTTTATATATCCAGTCTGTTAGTCTATGCCTTTTTATTGGTGAATTGATTCCATTGATGTTAAGAGATATTAAGGGTTCCCAGGATTTTTTTTATGCCACCGTTTCTTCAGTCCTCAAAACTAACTTGCCTCTTCAATAAAATTTTTCTTCAATGTTCATTCAAAAGAAAGCTAATTTATCTCCCAACTTCCTCAATTTGAAGTCAGCAATCTTTCCATGTTTGTTCCCACATGCTGACTCTTGGTTTCTACACATGAGGTGTGCCTGCATCTGTTAAAGGCCTGAGCTTAGGACTGACCTCATTTAGAGTCTTAGAGTTTCTCTTTGAGCAATTGTCATGACTTCCTCCTTATCTTTTAATCAGCAAACATGTTTGTTTAATAGTTATATTTAATACCAACTCACTTTTAAAAAGAACGAACTCTCTGGATACCCAGAGAACTCAACTACACCCATGTCTTCGTTTTTCAATCACTATAAAACCTAACCAAAATGCTTTGGCTGGTATGAGCAGCCTCTTTCTCCCATTTCAGTACATTCAGATTTAGTGCTTTCCTCTGAATCTCCTCTGAGACCAACTAATGGCTTTTTCTCTTTTATTTTCTCTCTCTCCCTGTCTAATTCATTACTATCTCTCCTGCTTTGGTGTTTTCAATTATCATTGATCAAATAAGATGCCATATTCCATTGAACCCTCTTTCTTTGCATCTTTTCCTCCTGTATTCAACTTCTAAATACCAACGTATTCTAGTACATGACTTGTACACCTGCTTTTCTCAAATTCTTTACTTTTGTCTATTATTACTATATACTCAATACTTAGCAGTGTTTCAGAGGTACTATGGCTTCAGTAAACATGCATAAAATGGATGGACATATTATCTAGCCTCTTACAAAATAATAACAGTAAGGGAAGGAAAGATGGCTCAGCATGTAAAAGTTGTGGCTGCTCTTGCAGAGAATGGGGACTCAACTCCCAACACAACATAGTAGCTCACAACTGTCTGTAACTTCTAGTTCTAGAAGATCCCACAACATCTCCTTGCCTCTGCAGGTACTGCCTGCATGTGGTGCACAAATATATATGCAAATAGAACATCCAAACATAAAAAATAAAAATAAAATATTAAAAGTAACAATAAATAATAGCTGTCAGTTTTCTTCTATACATTCATTTTTGGAGTGTCTCTGAACTTTTTTATTTTATTATTGTGTTGAGATTCAGTCATTGCTCTTTGGGTGGAAGAGCTCAGTAACTATCCTTATACAAATCTATGGAGTACGTGAAAATTTAATAAAGAATAGGGATCAGCACACCTAAACAAAAATATTGGAATATTAAATAATTACCATGTAAATTTGTTTCAACTGAACAACTAAATGTAGATATCCTATTTTTACAACTCTTCTCCTTTGTATATCTATACCTTTTCTACTTGAATTGCATAAGCCACAATTCTAACTATAAGAAAACTGTAAAATTCAATTTCCATTTTACTATAATTTTGCCCCACCCTTTCCATTTTTACTAAATGGAGATCAACCTTTGTTGATAGTGTGCTTTTAGATCATAAGTGAAAGATTGCTAAGTCCCTGGCATTATGACTGCATTATGTTTGAAGTGGCCTAAGCTATCAGCACAGGAAAACAACACGTTCTGATCCATTTAAAGGCTTTTGTAAGTAGTCAGGTGTCCAACCCTTAATCCACCTTATTATGTTCTGGTACTAAAGCCGAGAGGGTTTAGGTTGCCCCATTTGCTGGCTGAGAGAGCTTACTACCTATTAAAGACAAGTTAAGCAAGCTAGTCTACAGAGAGCACTCACAGCTTGTGACCACGTGACTTCAAGAGAGGTGTGAGTTAAGCTTGGTGCATGATGAGATCACATCTCTGGGTAGCATCTAAAAATTTCCAATCTGTTGGTAAAACCAGCCACCAGGTAAGGACTAGCCAGTGCATCTTCACTCAGTTCAATCCACTTCTGATGCCCCCAGAAACATTACTTTCGGTTCTCATTATACAGTTGGTAAGTCTATTTCTCTCATATACCCTACTCTCCAAAATGTGTCAAGTATTTTTTCCAAAGCTTTTCCCTGATTCTTGAGTGTATCCTTATATACTATATTCTATCTTAAGAAGAAGTGAAGTACCATTGATGACATCTAGCTCTAAACATCCAATGTCATGATGACTGAGCCAGTACCATGGCTATGAACGCCACAATAACGGTCCCACTTACATACTTCTGAAGTGACCATTCCTTCAGATAAACCCATTTGCCCATTATGTCAGGAGACCTTCTACCTAAAATTAAACATTGTGGATCTCCCTAGTAATTGCAAAGCAAGCCAATGTTCTTCATGAGGTACACTCTTAGAGCTACTCTGTTTTGGGCCAGCAATGTAATAACATCACCTCCTTGCCAAAGTTTATCAGGAAAACAGTAAAATTATGGGTCTTCTCTGCCTTTCATTTATGTTGTACAATTTAGCCTGCATGAGGCCTGTACAGATCCCTGGTATCTATATTTCAAAAAAGTAAGTTGCTGGTTGTGGTGGCAGATGCACTTAATCTCACTACTCAGGAGGCAGAGACAGGAGCAGGTGAATCTTGGTGAGGTTGAGGCCAGCCTGGTCTATAGAGTAAGCTCTAGGATAGCCAGGGCTACACAGGGAAACTCTATCTAGAAAAACCAACCAACCAGCCAACCAACCAACCAACAAATAAATAAACGAATCACTTTTACTGTACTTAGTTTCGAATATGGTCACACAATATTTGTTATCTAACTTTCACTCATTTATTCCAGCTAATGTTACACACAGCATTTACTTTTAGAATTTTAATAGCATTAGCATGGAATTTCTCCATGTTTTAGAGTCAGAAAAAATTAAAAGTAAGTTGTAGACTGCAATAGTATAATAACAAATAAAGCTTGTGAAAGTTATAGATTGACATCTCACCAATTTGCTACTTCTTATAGTTTAACATTTCTCATTCAGAAGTCTATTTTTCTCCATAATTTTATATATTTTCATATCATTACATATCATAATCTACATGTGAAAATCACTATACAAATGAGATTATAGATAATGACGACTGTTAATTATCGAGCACTCTCTGTTGGTTACCATGAGCGCAGGAGTGGCACTTCTTAGGAGGTAAACAATATTTAGTGGAGTTATACTGACAGGTATTTGAAAGTAATGGCATACTACACGATTCAGAACTTTTGTGGGATCAGATCACCTCTCTTTCTCATCCATGTACACACACATGTACATGTTCTAACAGTGACAATATTAAAGACTCTGAGGCTACAAAGGTTGTGCAGATGAAACCACTGAGGACATACAGGTTCTCTGGAATTGGGATAAGGTAAGCGAATTCCAGTTCAGAGAGGGCAAGGAGCACAATACAGTGTTCCTAAGGATTGTTTCTGCTTGATCCTAGTGTATGATGATGCTGGATTTGGAAAGATTTTCTGGTCTTTTTCTAAATCTCTAGGGAGTGTCAGATGGCAGGACAGTAATAATCTCAATGCCCAACTATCCCATGCTAACTCTTAGGGTATCTCATCCTTTCCAGGTAAATGTCTCATCCAGGTCCAACACAGTGCTGCCCCCTGTCCCCACTTCTGCTCTCAGGATTCTCACATACAGGTGCGCATTTTCAATGACTGTCAGGAACCTCCCTAAAGGAGATGCTATTGTGAAAAATGCCATGTCCTTCAGACTTATTATTTATTATTCCTCTCAAAACTGTTTTATGTCTCATTGTGTCTCACTGTTCACTAACTTTATGATCATACTCAAGCGATGCTCGACTCTTGCTGCCTCTCAAATATGTAGTTTTTAAACAAAGGCCTTATTGGGGCAATGGGAGAGTGTTCACAGGATGTAGCAGCTGACACAAGACACCAAATTGATAAATCCAGCTTAACACTAGGTCTTACAGCACACCTAATGGGAATGAGGTTTGTAGGGAAAACCACTCTTCTGCTCTGAATGAATAAAATTAAAGAAAGAACATTCTTAAAGAGGACACAGGTGGATCAGAGGTAGGGCAGGTGCTTGTTCCTGTATGCCAGCCATTGGCTCCCATTAAGGCTAATTGCTGGGTAATCGATGCATTCAGAATAAAAGAAAAAAATGACATTAGCAAGGTGAGGTTTCATGAGAATTGAATCAGATTAAATAGGAGATGATAATGCAAGTGTAAATTACAGTAGGAAAGCTCATTAATATTTCTCCTCATACGTATATAGCCCTCCTCCCGCTATACTTTCATCCTATTTCAATAATCTGAGAATAAAAGTATACGTGTGCAAATGTTGGAGTGTTACATACCAATGTTCTGTTTTTAATGAAGCAGAAATGGAGTTTATTTGGGAAAGGTTTTAGTATAGATCTGTAAGCATGAGCATTAAGACAAAGAAGCATGTAAAGGAATGTGAATTTACATACCGCATGTGATTGGGCTTCCCCAGAGAGTCAAATGGCTGGAGAAATGGTTCAGGAATTAATAGGACACAATGTTTTTATAGAGCACCCAAGTTCTGTTTCCAGCATTATATTCCCAGCAACCTATAACTTTGGCTTCAGGGGATCTAGGCTTCTAACCTCCATGGGCACCTGCATTATTGTGTACACACCCTTACACATACATAATTTTAAAAATTTAAAATAAATCTTGTAATAACTTTTGAAGAAAATCATTTTCAGTTCTTCCTCCTCCTTCTCCAACCCTTCTCCAACATTCCCACTCATGCTCATGATGTCTTCTAACACACACACATACACACACACACACACACACACACACACAAATTTCCCCAAACCTACTAAGCCAATTTGGTAATGCTGTTATATACATGTGTTTAGGTCTGACACTTTGGTTCATCTCCAAAGAAAACTCATTCTCTCCCCCTTAGCAGCAATTGACTGCCTGTAGTTCTTCATTTAAGAATGGGTCGTTATGAAATGTCCTCCATTCCCATTGGTGTATTAACTGGAATTGTCATCATTCAGGTCTTGTTTAAGTGACAATATTGTTGTGACTTCATGGGGGCAGCTTCCCTGTCATGTCTTGTAGCAGTGGTCCTCTATCACATACAATCTTTTCTCCCTTCCCATGACGCACCCTGAACCTTGGGTGTAGAGATTGCATTGAAGTACCAGTTGTGGCTGGGCACCCCAAGATCATTTAATGCTTCTTTTAGTTTAATTAGTCTTGTAATTAAAGGTACCATTCATAATGATGTTCTGTTTTCTGGTCATTTTTATTTTATTAGAACTTCCGTGAGGCAATGCCTTAACTATAGCAGTAAGAATTCCCATGCTGAAAATTTCATCAGTTTAGGAGGTTAGTGAAAGATAAACTTGAGGGGACACAGACACGGGCAGCTCCTCCTATTAACAGCATGTTAACAATTGGCTGCTGGTAATATGCTTGGGAAACACCAGAATCCTGTGCCAAATGAGTCAATTTGCAATGGATACAAAGCTTAAACCAGATATGGCTCACAATAGCACTCTTTTAGATTGCTAATTACACACAAATCAGCAGGGCTAGGTTTATTATTCCTGTCCATATATTTATGATATATGAATAAGATCTAGAAATGTAACAGGAATTTTCAAGCAGTTGGATAATGGTCATTGATGGTGCCCTGGGAAGCTGAAATACTAAAAAGGGCAAAGTGGATGTTCATGTTAGATAATCATGGGAGCATAGATAATCATGGGATGCCTTACTGTTTGTAGCATTTGATGGGGAGATTTGTTTCGTTGAATTCACCTGGTTACATTATAGAGCTTGGTATGCCTTTAGAAATGTCCATGGGCATAAATCTGGTGATCAAGGTGGCACAGGGTTGCCATGGTGATCACCAATTGGGTAATTGTACACTCACTTTAGTCAGTGAGAACTTTTGATCTTTGAGGAGACAATATACAAACAAATAAGAAAGAAAATTCCATCTGTTTAATAGGCACCAATGATTGACTTCTAATTGATTAGATTTTTGACTGTAGTATGGTATCCGTGGTAAAGTAATAACACTTGAATGAGAAAATAAATGAAAATATCCACAACGCCCTTATTAGTGAAGCTTACCATTTGTATCTATAATGTGTAATGACATCATTATGTTAAGCTATTATAGACTTTCCTTGCAAGCTTATTTTTGTCTCCAATATTATTGCTATCTCAATTTATAGTGCATTTAGGATAACAGATTATATTACAAAAGGAGCTACATTTTTAAAGCTATTGTTCTATGCTTAATTATCCTTAAGTAGGCTTAAACCACCATAGTATTAGTATAATTAAAAAGACATTAAGTGGAATGTTTAAATCTGTGTACTTAAATACATAAATTATTTCAAAACTAAGTTTCCTGTCTTTCTTGCATGAAATATGGCTTAAGGTACATTTAAGATTGTATGAAAAAATATTAGAAGTAGTTTTTGTGCCTGTGTTTTGTTTTTTACTGCTTACACTTTCTTTATAGTGATGACCAGTTTCTCCTGTTTTATGTGCTATGCAGCTGGTATTTTCATACTTTAGAACTGGAAATCTAAAAGAATAAGAAAAAGAAAACAAAAAAGAGTTATGCTTGGTCCACCAATCTCTTTGTATGTTAGAAAAGAAAAGAACATATCTTATTATGTTTTTAATATAAGTACAAATGTCAACAAGGTATTAATTAAACTTAATATTCAATTCTTAAGCCAATTAATTCTCAGTATACAAGTTTAATGCAAATAGGAAACAGTTAAGACCACATCACTTTAAATTGATGTGCTGTACAAAATAAGAGGTTTCACTCTGATGTTTTCATACATGTGCATTATTATTTGAAGATATTCATTACCTCAATATCTTCTCTTTTCTTGCCTCTTCTTCCTGTCCCTTTATGTTCCCAAAAAATCTTTGTATTTAAGGTCTTATTTTATTTTTCTAAGTATAAATTGTATAAGAAAAAATTAGCACATTACTTTTGTGTTTGAAAATATTTTTACCAGAACTCCAGAGTTCACAGGGACTAAACCACTAACCAAAGAGTACAAATGGAGGGACCTATGGCTCCAGCTGCATATGTAGCAGAAAATGGCTTTGTTGGGCATCAATGGGAGGGGAGGCTCTTGGTCCTTTGGAGGCTCGATGTCCCAGCATAGGGGGATGCTAGAGCAATGAGGCTGGAGTGGGCAGGTGGGTAGAAGAGCACCCTCATAGAGGCAGGGGGATGGGATGGGATAGGGGGGTTATAGAGGGGAAACCAGGAAGGTAAACATTTGGAATGTAAATAAATATAAAATATATTTTTAAAAATGTTCTGGTGGCTACTGGTCAGTGTCCCCTCTTCAAGTAGGATTAGCTGCTGAATTTTAACATGGTTTTGAATTCTCAATGATTATTATGATTTTTATGAATCTCCGTAACACTTACAGCTTTTTCTAAATTGAAAGAGAAGAATGGATAAGGAACTAACTTACCACTGTTTGATTAACCAGTCCTTATTTAAGGGGATGAGAAGAACTTTTGAAGGTGTTAAATTAGAAACACTTTTGGAAGGTTGATCAAAATTAAAAGATAGCTATTTTTCTTTATCTAAAAGACAGCTGGTTTGGTCTATTAATACACTAATTTCTGACCATTGGTGTGTAAATTATAAATCTACTCTAAAAATCAAGTCAATATTACTTAGAAATATTAAAGGTATCTATATTCCTCAGCCTCAAAAATTCTATTTCAGGTTACATATAACCTACAGCAATTTTCTTAAACTTTAATGCACACCCAAATCAAAGGGACCTTGTTAGAAATAAGCTTCTAATTTCATAGGTCTGGGATAAAATCTGAGCATTCATACTGCTACAGCTTCCTATGTGACTGTTGTTCCGTTAGTCTATGGACCACAGCTAAGGACCCATAGCTAGAACTGCTATTCTCTAAGTATGTTTCCCCGACCTGTAAGCATCAATGTCTCCTAGGAATTTATTTAAAATGCAAGTTCTTGTTTTACCAACAAACATGAACCTCTGTTGATGGGATCCAGCCATTAGTGCTTTAAGGAACCTTCCAGATGTTGCAAATCATGTTAAAGTGTATCAGAGTTTGTGTGTAGAAATAGTCTCAACACTATTGCTAACCAAACTCAAAGATGGAAAAGATTTCAAGCAATTGATCAGGCAAATAAGTTAAGATTGCTCATGTACTAATGCCACAGAGCAGTGAAAAGGAGATAGTATTAGGACAGAGTGGATGAATCTTACAGATGTCAAGTCTTGGAAATAAGACAAAATTCTTACAAGTACTATTAAGAATTTAAATATTTTCTTGAGTTCTTTGTATATCTTGGACATTAGCCCTCTATCGGATGTTAGTTTGGTAAAGATCTTTTCCCAATCTGTAGGTAGCTGTTTTGTCCAATTTACAGTGTCGTTTGCCTTACAGAAGTTATGTTATTTTATGAGGTCCCATTTGTTGATTCTTGATCTTAGAGCACAAGCCATTGGTGTTCTGTTCAAGAACTTTTCCCCTGTGCCCATGTGTTCGAGACTTTTTCCAACTTTCTCTTCTATTAGATTCAGTGTATCTGGTTTTATGTGGAGGTCTTTGATCCACTTGGACTTGCGCTTTGTACAGGGAGATAGGAATGGATCACTTCGAAATCTTCTACATGTAGACCACCAGTTGAACCAGCACCATATGTTGAAGATATTGTCTTTTTTTCCACTGGATGGTTTTAGCTCCTTTGTCAAAGATCAAGTGACCATATGTGTGGGGGTTCATTTCTGGGTCTTCAATTCTATTCCATTGATCTACCTGCCTGTCACTGTACCAATACCATGCAGTTTTTATCACTACTGCTCTGTAGTACAACTTGAGGTCAGGGAGACTGATTCCCCCAGAAGTCCTTTTATTGTTGAGGATAGTTTTTGCTATCCTGGACTTTTTGTTATTCCATATGAATTTGACAATTGCTCTTTCTAAGTCTATGAAGAATTGAGTTGGGATTTTGATGGGGATTGCATTGAATCTGTAGATTGCTTTTGGCAGGATGGCCATTTTAACTATATTAATCCTGCCAATCCATGAGCATGGGAGTTCTTTCTATCTTCTGAGGTCTTCTTCCATTTCTTTCTTCAGAAACTTGAGGTTCTTGTCATACAGATCTTTCACTTGTTTGGTTAGAGTCACACCAATATACTTTATATTGTTTGTTACAATTGTGAAGGGTGTCATTTCCCTAATTTCTTTCTCAGCTTGTTTATCCTTCGAGTATAAGAAGGCTACTGATTTGCTTGAGTTAATTTTGTATCCAGCCACTTTGCCGAACTTGTTTACCAGCTGTAGCAGGTCTCTGGTGGAGGTTTTCTGGTCACTTAAGTACACCATCATATCATCTGCAAATAGTGATATTTTGATTTCTTCCTTTCCAATTTGTATCCCTTTGATTTCCTTTTGTTGCCTGATTGCTCTAGCTAGAACTTCAAGTACTATATTGAATACATAGGGAGAGAGAGAGGGCAGCTTTGCCTAGTCCCTGATTTTAGTGGGATTGTTTCGAGTTTTTCTCTATTTAGTTTGATGTTGGCCACTGGTTTACTGTATATTGCTTTTACTAAGTTTAGGTATGCTCCTTGAATTCCTGATCTTTCCAAGACTTTTATCATGAAAGGATGTTGAACTTTGTCAAATGCTTTTTCAGCATCTAACGAAATGATAATGTGGTTTTTTCTTTGAGTTTGTTTATGTAGTGGATTACATTGATGGATTTCTGGGTATTGAACCATCCCTGCATCCCTGGGATGAAGCCTACTTGATCATAGTGAATGATTGTTTTGATGTGTTCTTGGATTCGGTTTGCGAGAATTTTATTGAGTATTTTTGCATCAATATTCATAAGGGAAATTGGTCTGAAGTTTTCTTTTATTGTTGGGTCTTTGTAAGGTTTTAGTATCAGTGTAACTGTGGCCTAATAGAATGAATTGGGTGGTGTTCCTTCTGTTTCTATTTTGTGGAATAGATTGAAGAATATTGGTATTAGGTCTTCTTTGAAGGTCTGATAAAATTCTACACTGAACCCATCTGGCCCTGGGCTCTTTTTAGTTGGGAGATTTTTAATGACTGCATCTATTTCTTTAAGGGTTATGGGACTGTTTAGACAGTTTATCTGATCCTGATTTAACTTTGGTAATTGGTATCTGTCTAGAGACCTGTCCATTTCATCCAGATTTTCCAATTTTGTTGCGTAAAGGCTTTTGTAGTAGGATCTGATGATTTTTTAAATTTCCTCAGAATCTGTTGTTATATCTCCCTTTTCATTTCTAATTTTGTTAATTTGCATACTGTCTGTGTGTCCTCTGGTTAGTCTGGCTAAGGGTTTATCTATCTTGTTGATTTTCTCAAAGAACTAGCTCCTGGTTTTGTTCATTCTTTGTATAGTTCTTTTAGTTTCTACTTGGTTGATTTCAGCCCTTAATTTGATTATTTCCTGCCTTCTACTCCTCTTGGGTATATTAGCTTCTTTTTGTTCTAGAGCTTTCAGGTGTGCGGTTAAGCTGCTAGTATATGCTCTCTCCAGTTTCTTTTTGGAGGCATTCAGAGCTATGAGTTTTCCTCTTAACACAGCTTTCATTGTGTCCCATAGGTTTGGGTATTTTGTACTTTCATTTTCATTAAATTCTAGGAAGTCTTTAATTTCTTTCTTTCTTCCTTGACCAAGTTATCATTGAGTAGAGCATTGTTCAGATTCCATGTGGATGTGGGCTTTCTGTTTTTGTTGTTGCCATTGAAGACCAGCCTTATTCCGTAGAGATCCAAATAACCCTATCAAAAAATGGGGAACAGTGCTAAACAGAGAATTCTCAACTGAGGAAACTCAAATGGCCGAGAAGCACATAAAGAAATGTTCAACATCCTTAGTCATCAGGGAAATGCAAATCAAAACAACCCTGAGATTCTACCTCACACCAGTCAGAATGGCTAAGATCAAAAACTCAGGTGACAGCAGATGTGGAGAAAGAGGAACACTCCTCCACTGCTGTTGGGAATGCAAGCTAATACAACCTCTCTGGAAATCAGTTTCGCAGACCCTCAGAAAAATGAACATAATACTACCTGAGGACCCTGCTATTCCACTCCTGGGCATATACCCAGAAGATGCTCCAACATGTAATAAAGACACATGTTCCACTATATTCATAGCAGCTATATTTATAATAGCCAGAAACTGGAAACAACCCAGATGTCCCTCAACAGAGGAATGGATACAGAAAATGTGGTACATTTACACAATGGAATACTACTCAGCTATTAAAAACAATGACTTCCTGAAATCAGCAGGCAAATGGATGGAACTTGAAAATATCATCCTGAGCGAGGTAAGGCAGTCACAAAAGAATGAACATGGTATGTACTCACTGATAAGTGGTTATTAGCCCAAAAGTTCGAAATACCCAAGAGTCACTTCACAGCAACTATAGGGTTGAGTAAGAGGTCCCAGATGGAGGAGTTGGAGAAGGGACTGAAGGAGCTGTGGGAGTTTGCAGCCCCAGGGTGGGAACAACAGTGGCAACTAGCCTTACCCCTCGATATTCCAGGAGACTGAATCATCAACCAAAGAATACACATGGAGGGACCCATGGTGCTGGCCACATATGCATCAGAGGAGGGTTTTGTTAGCCATTAGGGGGAGCTTAGACCCTTGGGTCTGAGGGTGTTAGATCCCCTAGTATAGGAGAATACCAAGGAGGGAAGATGAGAGTAGATGGGTGGGTGGGTGGGTGGGTGAATACCCCCATAGTGGCAACACGAGGGGGGAGGGAATGGAGAGGCTCCAAAGGGGAGATCTGGAAAGGTGGAAACACTTGAAATATAAATAAAGTATGAAAAAAAGAGAAATGAATTGTCTTTTGAAAAGTTAAAAAAAGAATGTAAATGTCTCAAAACATCTATCTATCTATCTATCTATCTGTCTGTCTGTGTCTATTTATCTATCTGATTCTACTTCTACAAAGTTAAAGATAGTGAAGACGTCTTAGGAAAGTCTGCATAAATGGTAAGGCTATAAATAAATTTTAAGAGAAATAGCTAAAAAATTCAAGATATGGACTACCTCCACTGTATGTAAAAGTGATGTTTTATGCAGGACCTTGAAGGCTAGCTTATGTAATATTTTTTGACAGAATGGGATATAAATGTGCATATATGAATAGCCACTTTGGAATTATTTATATATTTTCATTTTATGTTTTTGTCCTTTTAAAAGTTAAAAATATATGAAAGCAGGAAAGTGTATAGTACAGTTTATGTTTGTAAGAACTCTTCCTTTGTTAATAATATAAGATTATTGTGGTCACAATCATCCCGTTGTCCATAATTATAGTTAATTATGTTTGTCAGCTTGACTGAACTTAGAATTACCTGTGAGGGACACTGATATGCATGCCTTTGAATGCATTTCTAGAGATGGGAGAAGACCCAACTTGAATAGGCTTTCATACCATCCAACAGATGGGAGATAAAGACTGATAAAATTGAAGAATGAAATGTGACAGTCTTGAAAATGTCACAAGTAATGAGAAAAAAGGTTCATACTTTTGAGCACAGGAATCAGACCACACTTCGATCTCATGGATAGGCTTATAAGTGATCATCACAATTTGTTTTGTATGCTTTTGTCATCTCAGTCAGCTGTACTATTTTAAGTCCAGTTTCAATACTTAAAACTACTAACTGGATAGAGTGCTTGCCTAGCATATATAGAACTCTGACTTTAACCCCAGTGCAGAATAAACATAGTGTGGTCACACATTCCTGCAGTCCTAGCACACTCTGGAAACATCAGAAGTCCAAGGCCTTCCTCTGCTACCAATTGAGTTTGAGGCTGGTATAGTATACATGAGACCATGTCTCAAGAAAGAATCAAGAAACAACATCAAAGAAAAAACAAACTAGACAAACAAAAGCAGCAACAACAAAAACAACAAGAACTTGGAAGTATTTAGGGTAATGTGGAAGTACATTTTAATGCATCCAGCACTCACATTCTACATTCATATACTTGTTTGTAAATAATATATTCTCATTAATTTCTTGGAATGATAGTCAATTATATTTATATGTTTATAATTATTATATATTATAATATATAATCAATTGTAATTAACTAATAATAATTAACTGTTAATGTAGGTCCCAAACCACAGTGTTTCAATACACCTCTCTGATCACAGATAGGCCTTTCTCTATTATAGAGTAGAGATGCCCACAAAAAGAATTGTATCAAATTCAGAGGAAGTGATGCCTGATAAAGTTTCTTTCTTCTTACTTTCCCCAAATGCTAAAGATTTTGATTTCTCAGTTTTACAACCTAACTAAAAGGCTTACTGTATGATGTGGAATTGTCCCCAGGTGAAATCTAAGTGAAGCTTCTAATGCCTATAGAGTTTCAAATGTACTGTATGGAGATCTTCACAGAGATGGTGGTATTAGAGTCAATGATCACCCACTAATGACTACTTCATAAATGACTACTTCATAAATGACTACTTTATCATATGATAAAGTATGGTGTAGGAAAGTGTCCAAACTAAAACTCCTTGTTGTGAATGCTGATTTAATATATTTAATACTGACAAAATACATAAGATTTATAATTGTGCTATTTTAGTAGAAAATAAAACTATCTCAGGGTATTATATTTTAGCCCCATTGAAGACACTACGAAGACTCTAAAATTCCTGACTCTTCATCTATGGTCAGGTCAGGTTTTGAAGGACTCAGACTTGTCAGTGTGAATGCAGGTAGCATGTAGAAACAGAGAGCCATTTTGTGGCTTAATTTTAGTTCTATGAATGTGAGGGGAGTAGGTAATTTTC
Source organism: Rhynchomys soricoides (assembly GCA_019843965.1). NCBI lineage: Eukaryota > Metazoa > Chordata > Mammalia > Rodentia > Muridae > Rhynchomys > Rhynchomys soricoides. The sequence goes on along the minus strand of JADRCH010000153.1, from coordinate 1,214,849 downwards.
ACGTTGCAGCCTACCGTAGTATCTCACCTGATCACATCACCCAAGTACTTCTGAGCTCATCCAGGTAGTCACACTGGGGCACACATTCACTTAGAGCGTTATTCTGAAATCACTTCCTTGAGATTTCTCTCAGAGCTTTATTCACTTTACATCCTATTGAAAACCCCTCTCTCCTCTCTTCCAAGTCCCTCCTCCCATTCCCTTTCCCCTTCTTCTCCAAGAAGGGAAAGTTCCCCTTCTCCTTAGGTACCACCCAGCCCAGAGACATCAAATCACAGCAGGACTGAGGGGATCCTCTCCCACTGAGGCCACACCAGGCAGTCCAGCTAGGGAAAGGGATCCATTGACAGGCTAAGGAATCAAGGGCAGCCCTTTCTCTTTTGTTGTCACCTATGATGTTCCCCTTTGGCCTTCAGCCCCCCCACCCCCACCCCAACCTACCTGTATTCACCCTGAATCGGTAGAACCCCCCTCTTGGCCCAATCCGTGTGAAGTTCTTTGAGGGGCCATTTGCACGTTTCTGAGATTGGTCCTTTGCATTTGTTTCTCATGTGGATTTCATTGTCAGCCAAGTGTGCACGGCTTGTCTTCCATTATGAGCAAAGCAAAACAACAAATTCAGCACTAAAATGCAGCATCTGTGTCAATACATGTCTAAGTGATAGGGTTGGTTTAAATCTGAGCACATTTGTTTGTTTTAATTCAGAGACACCCAGTATCACAATCCACTGCCCCATCTAGCCTGCAGTAGGAGCATCATTCTGAGATCACCACATCCCTTTGTAGCTGTCAGGTCGGGAACTCTGCTGAAAAACACTTCTCTTAGGTTCCTGCCTGCCTGGCTTGCATTGTGTGTAAGGCCACAGAGAGCAGAGTTAAAAGCAAGCTCCCTTCATCTCCGTATGGCAAATCCTTTCACCTTTGTCTTTTGCCTTACATTGTGCATTGTTGCAACACTATAAGTTTACGACAGTTGTCTTTTCGTACTCCCTGGATGGCCCCATGCTGAGAAGCATCTTCCTAGTTGGAGCCAGGATATCAGGAATGTGGAAAAGCCAGTGAAATTTTAATTGGATTAAACTCCCTGTGTCCCTCCACACCCCACACCCCCAATCTCCTCACTGACAACTTTCTTGACAGCTTAACTAACAAGATATTCAACAAAGAGATGTGGCATTCAGCATGGGGCCTCCTGTCCTACCTGGGGGGAGCACACCTGGACCAGCTCTGAGTAGCAACAAAATAACATGTAACTGACAACAGCCCTCACTCAGATACTGTCACCAGTTCTCAGGCTTTGTGCATTTTTCAGATGATTGAAACTCAAACCTGAAATTTTAACTGCTCAGAGTGATTGGATTCAGCAGGTGCCTCCTAACTTGTGGTGGAAATGCCAGAGGGGGAGCAATGTCACTTCCCTGGTCTTTAATTCCCTTGGCCAAGAAAAATCAAAATCTGTCCATTTGGCACCTATGAGAGGGAAAAGGGGCAATACAAATTTTCCTTAATAAAATCACGCTGGCTATTAAAGAGCAGCCTTGCCGATGTCATTTGACGCCCTTTTCCAGCAGGGCTGGCGGGCATAGGTCCAGGGTGTGAGGAAGCGCAATTGGAGACATTAGTTACACCACCTTAGGTACGGTAGCAAAATAATATTTGATAAATGAAAATAAATCCAGGCGGACACAATTTCCAAATAGTTTTTAGAAGTACCTGTCACTCCTAGTCTCTCTTCTTAAGCAGAACCCTTGGTGAGCGAATCCATTTTATCGCTCCTTCCCAGCAGAAAATTTCAGTGTGCCCTAAAGTACAGTGCTTCAGGAAAAAGGTTGACAATCCCTTTTTTTTTTTTTGAGTATCAGGGACTGCCTATGCAAGCTCCTTCTAGAAAGTTCCTACCTGAAACCGAAGGATTTGGATGATTAGTTAAACTTTCATTTCTCAGCCCCAAGAAGAAGAAAATGTTCCCTGCTTCATATTAGCCACACAAATACAAATGCATTAGCATCTGTCTTCCACAGGAACTCAGCTCTTCCCCACTAGGAGAACTAGGAAGAGCTGGGAATTATGACCAGGAAAGCGATCACCTGGGGATCTAAGGATAAGTGCCCTGTTTTAAGTCAGCTTTTCCTTCACACACACACACACACACACACACACACACACACATGCAATCTGATAATTTGGGGAAAGTGAGGCAAGACAACAATAAGCAGAACAACAAGCAGAGGAGGCCGATGAGAAGCAACCTAAGAATCCAATTCGAATGATCTGGGAGACGTGTGTCATTTGACAAAATTAGAATGGGGAGTAGAACATCTCCTGACTCTTGTCAGGATTTTTATTTAAAATCCTCGGGGGTTCAGTTTATGATCTTTTAAATTTTACAGTGGTTAAAAAAAAAAATGTTCTTTTAATGGAATCAATGGTGCAGGCACCATGTGTTGACTGTGTGAGGAACAGAAATTCTGTGTTACTGCATCCTGATGCATGACAGGCTAGGCAGATAAAGGCAGCTTTTTACGTAGAATGCAATTATCCCCTCACATGTTTATCGAAAGGTGAGCCTGTCCCGATTTCGGGGGCTGCGCCCTCTTACATGTGCTGGGAAATCTGAAGCAGGAAGATCTTGCTGAGACAATGGTAGCTGGCTTTCTGTTCCTGCGTTCATTCAGGACATAGTGCCTACTCTTAGTTAAGTGGGGTATAGAGCTGGTATGCTGCTGCTAATATTGGGTGCATATTTAAATAACCTGTCCTGTCGGATCCATCTTTGCACAGAAGTTTACTTTCATTACAAGATATGAGGACTGAAATCAGCAGTGAAAAGAAAGTAGTAACAACCCCGACTTTTGCCTTCTATTCTCTATTCTAAATAATAAAATTCTATCCTTTGTTTGTTTCGTCTGGTATAGTATACGGAGGAGGAGTGGTACTCTCTGATAGGTTGCTGTAAAATTTAAGCAAGGTAATATATTTAAAAATCTCTTTAGGAGTGTGCATGGTACGAAATAGCAGCAACTATTTATGTAATATTTTTTTTTTTAAATCAGGGTCAATAAAATAACTATCTGAGGAGGCCAAGTTGATGCCATATGGTAAGGGGTACGATTGAGAATGTGGGATTTTTTATATTTTATCTCTCTATTGTTGTCTGGAAGCAGAAGAGTTTGGTGTTAAGAGCATCTTCACTTTCAGAGCTGAGGACCTAAGAGTCAAGAGTGAATAGTGTAACATGGGATATGTTGACATAGGAACCAGGCAAGAGGTAGTATCCCTCTCACCAGAGGTTCCTATTGAAAATGTTTCCAACTCTAGAAAAAAAATTCAAAAAGAGAAAGCAAAAAATCTAAACACTGCCCAGCTTCTAACAAGACAAATGCCAAACAGGAGAGGTTTTAGAAAGCCCAGCTTGCATAGCGGGCAACTAAAACTTAGCTCATCATACTGCTAAAGGCTTAAAAATCAAGCCTGAAATTCTTGAGCTGCACTTGATGATGGTGGGCATTAGGAAGAAATTATGGATGAAGAATTATTTACCAAAGTCTGTGAACATGTAGTGTGTACATCAGCTCATTTGCAGGAGTCTCTGAAAGCCTCTACCATTATTTTAAAATTTAAAAGGGTATAGAATTTTTGTACAATATAATTTGGGGGGAGTGGGTTTTTAACTTTCTTCTGATTTCAGAGCTTTCTAATACGTCAAAAGGGTTAAGAACACTGGACTATACAACAATATGTTAGGCTTATAAATAAGAATTCTTATCTCTTTTATCCTCTCCTTGCACAAGAGCATCACAAAGGCACTGTACAATAGCCTGGCATCTTGTCAGGGTTGATTCTTTCTTAAGAAGCAGCAGGAACTAAGGGATTGGGAGGTAGCCTAGATCCTGTGCTTTTGACTTCTGAAGAATTCCCTGTATTTTCTTACGTTAAGTATGAAAGTTGACTCTAACTCGACATGAGACTCTGGAAGAACCAAACATTGCTGTATACAGCTTTAGACAAACGGTGAAGTGGATCCTCATTGTCCCTTGCAGTTCTATTACACCTTCCCTAGCTGCTGAAGGTACCACCAGCTTATAGCTTTCTGCTCAGTGTCTGATACCACCAACATCACCTTGAGATGGTCTATGTTCTCTTCCATTGTGTTTCTAGGAGGATGGGATTCAACTGTAAATGGCTTATTACAGCCCACTCCTACCTGGAGACCCACTAATAGGAAGTAAGGACAGATTTAGTTCATGGAAAATTGTATCATGTAAAAGCAGGAGAGATAATCTTCCTTCGTCCCGTCATTAGTGAACATTGTGATTGCCATAAATACCTCAAAAATATTTTATAAATATTTTCTTTTTCAATCACAATACAAATCCAGGAGACTGGTGTACTTTTCAGATTTCAGATAAGCCAACTAGAGTCAAATGGCTACCAAATATCAGAGTTGAAATGCCATTGTCCGGTTGGCATGATTCAACATTCCCGACCATTATTCCATAGCAACTAGTTCTTTCTGTTAGATGGCCAAAGTTCTACTACAGTTTTGTTTATGACTAGCATAGTTTGAAGGAGATGCAAATGTTTGCTGAGAAAGGACATTCTCTATACACAAATGACCTGTGTGATTCTGAGACTGGAGAAATGGTTTCCTTTTGCCTCTGTGAATTTCAAATCCAGAGACTGAAATTAAGGAACGGAAGAAGAGGTATGGTACCTCTGTTCTTAAGACCAGTGAGACCTTGGCCCACAACTAAGGATTCCATAAAAGACTATGTTTTTACATAAATAAATAACAACCTTTAGTGTCAGTCTATGGCTGGAGTGGGGACCCAACATTTCAGGGCCCATTGTTTCACAGTTTCTCATTTCCTTGATCTCTATCTGCATTGTCACTGAGTTCATAAATGATGACAGCTGACAGCCCTGGCCATCATGTTTATGTTCATGAAAAGAAGGCCAAAAGCAAATAAAGAACCCAAGCATGCCAGCCAGGCCTGTGCCTGGAGCCATTCATAGGGCCATTCCAAACATAGATTTTGTAGGTGTGCGAGTTCTGTGCACAGAGCATTACAAATGAGAGCAAGGATCTACACAGAAGAAACAAAGGGAGTCCAGGCACTGAGCTGGTGACTACAGGAGCATCCCCACACTGTACAATGGGCAGCAGCCTCAAGGCAACCGAGACTCACAGTGCAAAGTTTCACTTTCTATAACTGTGAGGGTTGTCGTTAGCTGGGCTTCCTTCTGCAAGCCCTGGAGTCAAACAGAGCTGGGACTTGTATATCATATGGCCAGCAGAGTGTTATGTTGTATTGTCCCAACACAAAGGACTCATCAGAGAAGCCAGGCTCAGTACAATGCAACCGAAAAAGCTGGCCCAAAGTAAAACATGAAAAGCTTATTTTGGCTCATAGTTCCAGGGGGCTCTATTTGAGCTTAGTTAGCTTTGCTTCTTCATGCCCAAGATGAGGCAGAATATCAAAGCTGTGAGCTTGCAATAGAGGAAGCTAATGAAAGCTGGAAAGATTCAGAGGAGGGAAGGGAATGGGACTGAGACAAGATGCATCTTTCCAAAGAACCCCCACATGACTTGCTTCCCACAACTGAGTGCTATGGCCCAATAATGCTGTGAATTTACAAATCTGTCAGTGGATTAAGTCAGTAATCAGGTCAGAGCCCTCTATGATCTAATTGCATCCCACTGACTGGATCTTCCAGCTGAGGACTAAGCATCTATGACAGGAACTTCTGAGGAATGTTTCAGACTCCGCACATAACAGAAACAGGATCTAAGTTCAAACCTCAAGTCCCTCATGAGCCATCTTTATCTAGGATGACGTTAGACCAATTATCAACCTTAATTTCAGGTATAAAGTAAGGATAGTAATAACACCTGTAAGATTGGATTCCTGTAGAGTTTAAATAAGATAATGTATGTAAACGTGCTTTATGGAAAGGTGAATGGGCATAACACCCGTGGAGATTAAGGCTATGGACCAAAACCACCTAATTTGGCTTCTTTATTATTTTTAATGGAAATCACTATATTTTTGGAAAACAGTAACGCCTCACTCTGCACAAAACATCCCACCGTGGAAGGATGCTGTAGATGGGGAAACGTGGCGAATCTGTATATTATCCTTACTCCCAAAGGCTGGTCTCCTTTGTATACCCATCCCTTCCACCTGTCTGGATCTTTTCCTCTGTGGGATTCTGCATGAAGCTGCAAAGAATCTTTGCCAGGCACTTTCCCAGTCCATAAGGTTCTTTCAGTTGCTGTACTTTTGTGCTTTTAAAAAGATGTACCCCCCCCCCTTTACCTCTTTGTCCTTTCCAGCTCTACAGTGTAGCGTATATTCAGTCATGACTTCCTCTCAACTGACAGGCCCTAGGTTAATTTCAGCTGCACTCTTGGTACCTTCTACTTCAGCTTGCTGGCTGGCAATTCACTTGTATGTGCATGTAGTTCAGACTTGTGCCTCAGGCTGCACAACCATATATGTGACAGCTTATTGGACATGTCCCCAGTGGATTTCTCAACAAGTACAAATCTTCCACTGCAAACTTTTCTTTATCCTACGGACCATGGCCCTATCTCTGTGGACTGTTCAGTTTTCCTTACCTTCTTCTGCAGCTCAGCTCAACTGCTATGATGCAGTCCTTACTCTCCTACGCTGAACTGCGTCCAATCATATCTAAACCATTATTAACTCTAACATGTTTTCTTTCTTCTTCCTTGCCACTGCCACCATGGACTTGGAAGCTTTGATAGCCTTCTGTGTGGAATATATTAATGGATTCCCATCTTATCCCCAGTGTCATCTCACTGGTCCCAGCTGTTAGCATAAGTGACCCAGCCAAACAAAACTAACCACTTCAATCCCTTTGACAGTGCCCCAAGTTGTTTTCTATCCTTCACTTTCTGTTCAGGAACTCTGAAATTGGGACCTTCATGAGATGCCTGGATCTTTCTTAGTGTGAGTTCTGTCTATGTTAGTCAGTGTCCATGTTAAGTCAATGTGTCCACCCATACTATCACACAACTGACATCCCTCAGCACAGACCTCACTATGCAGGGCTACACTGATTTTGTCTGTATATTTTTCTGGAATGGTCTAGTCTCTCTTGCTCTTGCTCTCTCTCTGTCTCTGTCTCTGTCTCTGTCTCTCTCTCTCTCTCTCTCTCTCTCTTTCTCTGTGTGTGTGTGTATTTCAACTGATTATCTGAAATATTTCTGTTTAGCAGGTACCTTGAGTTTATTTTCTGAAGACTAGGTCTTTTAGGCTGGAGTTCTGCAAACCCTGCATAGCATTCCAAGGTAGAATCAGGTACAGACATGATCCTAGAGGGTTGATCAGAATTCCTGAGCATTTACTTGGCTCCCACCTAGATTTTTCCCTTGGCGGTATAGCAGAACCTATTAATGTGGAGGAGTCTGAGCAGTCAAAGTGAGTCACTCCCTGAGTCTGACTATAGGAAAAATAAGTCTTTTGATGTTAGCTTTCCTAAAAGGCACAGATTCTCTGACTACATTTTTGGTGACATCAGCCCTTTGTGTTTGTGTGAATGGCTTAGATTAAGGAGATTAAGAAAGAGTGAATGAGTCAGAGGTGAAAGTGGCTGGTGATAGAAGAGGGGGGACAGCAAATCCCTCCTGGCCTTTCAGAACAGACTTCCCTCACATCTGCAGGCATTAAGGCACGTGCAGCAGATAGAGTCCTGAGCCGTACCTTTTCTTAGGAGCTGAGTTCAATTTTAAATCCTAGATTTAGCAGGAGGAAGACAAGATTCATCTTGGTAGTGGAGTCTGTGCCTTCTATTCAAAAGGAAGCACTGTTAGGCCTTCCCTCAGCATAATAAAAATGTGTTTGCATATAATAAAAGGGAAATGTAGTCTCCTAAGCTTCATTATTAAGTGTATAACATATTAAATCAGGGCCCTGGGATTGACATGCAGATAAATGGTTCCAGTATATTGTTCTTAAGATCTTAGGCAAAAACACATGTACTTTATAGACTTTGTAAAAATGCTAGTTCGAAATATGTGATGTGATGTGGTGTGTGTGTGTGTGTGTCTGTGTGTACAACTTGTAATATTGGGTATTTTCTTCTGTCTGGATCCCTGGGCTCTGTTGGTATCTACATGATAAATTCAAAGCTTCATTTATAAAATAGTCACCCCCTAGGCTTTGAGCATATTTATTTTTGCATTTTTATCCACTCTTCTCAGTTTTCTTCACCCGTGCTATATACAAATAATACACACACCTGTACAGCACATTCACTTGAGCAAATATCTCATTAAGTATATAGAACTGTGAACAGAAACACAGTTTACACACAGTCATAAATATGAACATACAAAATTCAGAAATTTTCACAAAATTCAGAAATATATAAAACACATAGACACTTAGGATATATAGGAATTCAGATGGTTATAGGATGTATGAACGTGCATACATGTATGAACATAGGTACTCTATAACCATACATAAACACAAAATTTACATATTGGTGCATGTATACTACATGTGACCATACATACACCCTCAAGTGTGTACATATATTCATGTGGCTGCATATACATGGGGGTCACATGCAGACATGGGCACATACTCAACACTCTGCTTCATGCAGATTAATGTTAGTTAACATCCCTATTCCACTCTCAGCAAGGTGGCAGAGCTTTGGATTTGGTTCATGAGATAATGATGCTTCTTTCTCCTCCCAGGAGCATGTTAATGCTTCCCTCATTTTAGCTAATTGCTGAAGCATCTGGCTCTCCTCTTCACCAAAGACACAGAAGTTTTAATCACAGATATTTGTCAGGGGTATCTCATTTCATCCCACCAGAGTTCTGAGATGAACTTTTATAGAGGAGCAGACAGTCAAGTACAGTCTGTAGTGTCACCCAGACCAGGGGTGCTGGAAAGAAATACAACAAGTGCACATAGGACATTAGACACCCATGCTACTTGACATTCATACATACATACACACGTGTGCACATATATTCATGTGGCTGCACAGAAGGATACACATGGGGGTCATTCATTCATACATGCAAATATGGGCACATACCAACACTCTACGTCATGTAGAGGAATGTTAGTTACCTTCTCTAGTGATGTGACCAACTCAAGAAAAGAGCAAGAAATAGATAAACTAAATTGTAATAACACATCTACCAATTTATTACAAATTAAAAAGTGGAATGGTTGTATGTGACCATTGTAAGATTCTAAGCAAGTTGTCTTATCATTTGTATGTGTGTGCTGTTGTTTGAAGTGAAATCTGACCGACTTCTGCATTTGTAGGATTCATTGTGGCAAAATGATGGAAGAGTGGAAGGTGGCCCAAGGAGGATGGGAAGTGGTCACAGCACAGGAAGACTCGTGTTTGGTAACTCAGGAGAGCAGAGGTTATGACTATGTGATCAGATGCACACGTGTGTCCCATTTGTATATTCTTGATCTGCCCAGTTCATTTGAATGTGGTTTTCATCTTGCAGCTGTAAGATTCACCTGATGCTTATTTTGTTTCCTGATTTAGCAATCCTCAGAACAAATTTGTGTTTAGGAAAATAAGCGTGATTGCGTAGCTGACTATAGTCCTCCCTGTTCTGATCACATTTACATCTGTTTGGTTTGGGGTGTTTCCACACAGTTCCTCACTCTCTAGTCTAGCCTGTGAATGTCATTTAGGTAAAATGTGCTTCTCATCTTAACGACCTATCTCTATCATCTGTATCTTCTAAGCCCTGTGCCGGTCACAGTGAAAACATTCCCTACGTCCTGACATTTCTCAGGAACGATGCCACAATTGATGCATTGCTTCATATCATTTTGCTGCTTAGAACATAGTATGCTCTGAATCTGATGAGAACTGACTGGGCCCAGTGGGCACTTCTGGATGCCCTTTCCTTCCCTTATCTCTGAGAGACTTACTCCACACTAGGCAACTGTCATGGTTTTGTCAATGAAGTCACTGTTTTAGCACAGCAGACTCTAGGGAGCCAGGGCAGGCCAAAGAAACACTGAGGAGAGCAGTTTGTCTTTTCAAATCCATGCCCAGTGTGAAGACCTTCCCAGGCCACTCTTTCTGTCGGGAATGGATTCTCACCAAGACCACAGATGCCTAGAACAGGGCGAACAGTGTTCTTTCCTCCCTGGCTCCGTTAGAATCATTCCCCACCTTAGGTACTTGAGAGAGTGGAAATTAGAGTTGGGAATTTAGAACTTCAGCCTGGACACTAGAAACACCCATGGATTCTGAGTTCTTTCTACACATATAACTGGTTTTGACAGAATAGTAAAAGGATCTGTATAGATGAATCCAGCAAGGTTGCTTTATTTTTTTCTAAAATATTATACCTGAGTTCACTTTTAATTGTGTTTTTAGATATTTACAATGAATATAAATTTCCATGGGTATGCCAATGCCCTCTACTGGATAATTTGGGTAACATTAGTTCATTAGTTGGCCAATATATATATGTATATGTATATGTTATAGATATAGATATAGATAGATAGATAGATAGATATAGATGTAGATATATATAGATATATCAATATATCAAACAATAGCTTACGCTTGGCTTGCAAATTCCTTTTTCAGGTTTTCAGTTCCTTTACCATAGAATATTTAAATTTATCTTTTTATAATGCTGTTAAATAGCTCAAATATTTCATTCCCATCTTAGAGATGGTAAAGCTGAGGCAAAGGTAAACTTATTAACTCAAATTAATACCTCAATGGCATGGGGAGATAAGACCAATGCTAGACAGTTTACAAAGATTAATATGATAGTGTCAGGTCTTTGGGAGTTGTTGGTGTGCTTCAGAGAAGATGTATTCTAAAATCATTATGTTAAAATAACGTTGTGATACACAAATGAGTCATTTATAAGATTTGTTATTGTGTCCAGTATACATATACGTTATTTTGACGTATACTATACTAAAATCAAGGTTGAATGCTCATAAGTAATTGTCAACATAGAAAGTCATGGTGAGAGATCAGAAGAACAAAGCATTTGCCACTTGTGTAAATCAAGGAAGGTGGGAACATTTGCCCTAGGGCTTTAAAAGAGGGCTGAAAAGGGACCACCAGTTAGGTAGGTGGTCATGATGTTATGAATGCACTCACTTGAGGGATAAGAGATTGTGCACAGACAGTGGTGCTCAGAATACAAGAAACCAAGGAAGGGGTCAAGAGCCAGTGGTAACACCGGAGCTCATCCAGCTCTGCTCCTCTGAGAGGTGACACAGGGTTCTTGAGAGAAAATGCTGGCTTGGGTTGGCTCCTCTGGCAGAATGCAGTGGTGCCTGTCTGTAGTCTCGGCAGCCTGCCCGTTATGAGGCCTGTGGTGTTTTGAATCTGGTCACAGGTCAATGGGAGCCAGTATAGGAGGCGTGAACAGGCTAAGGCAGCCTGTGCTCCCTGAATAGTAAGGAGTGTGGCATCACAATGGTACACAGGGAAATAACTCGTGCTCACATTAGAGGTTGCTGAACTGTGGCACCACCTCTTTCCTTTAGCAGCCTGGACCAACAGCTTTAAAAGCACAACGTTAAAAAAAAAAAAAATCAAATAAAATCAAAGACACTTGAACAAGTATAACTTGCTTGCTTCTTTAAATCTGACGCAAAGCCTCTTTTGATGGAATATGTAGTTGATTTTTGCCTAGAGTTTTTCTTTCATGACTCAACATTTTACACGTCCTTTTAGGGAAGCCCATAGCACCTTCCTTGTTCTCTCTCTCGGGCAGCCTTGCTTGAATAGTTGTGATGTTTCTATAACTTTCCCTCAAGAATGTCTACTGTTTACTTGACTATCAAATCACAGTCCTAAATAAAGGTACATTTAATTCTTTAAAATTTACAGAACTATCACTGCTTCCCATTTACTTGCTCACCAAGAGACCTTGACACACTACTAGGACCTGTAGTATAAATGTAGAACATAGCAAATTCTCAGGAGCTTTAGTCTTGAGGGATGTTCTTAGATGGGGTGCTTAGTAAATGCTGAGTGAGCTTGGTCCTAGGATTATCTCGTCTCCTCTTCAGTAGGGCTTGGACCTGGACACACCAGCTCCAGCACTTGACCATCACTGCAGAGACAGCACACAATGACTGAGACACATGTGTGACTATTGTGGAAAATATTTTGTCTCAGTTGGGGGCTTCTATCTACCTTTGATCATTCAGTTCCTGGATGAAACACACAACTTCTATTATTTACAATAAGCCTTACTCAGCATTAAAGCTGGGCAGATATCTATCCTCTGTGCTATTAGAATCTACATGTGTATTCATAACCCCAAGTTATTACTTACGAAGTTTCATCCGGGCTGCTCTTACCTCCAATTAGCCAGCCTAGCCTTCATGGCCATAATTTTAAGATTCTTACCCCATGGCATCTTCTTTTCTCTCCACCACTCTCTACTGAATCTCTTCCTGACCTCAAGTTCTGGAACCTTAGACTCCACCTACATTTTTTCTGACTAGCTATTGGCTGTCAACATCTTTATTTAACCAACTGTTTTAAATTAAAAAGCAAGATCACATTGCCCCTGCAGATTCTCTTGTTCCTGGTAGTAACCAGGCCTTGGAGACCAATACTGATCATTGCAATACAAATCGAAAGCTCAAACCTCAACACATGACTCCTTGTGTTGTCAGCATGTGTCCCCATCCTCTGAGTTGGCAGGAGTAAATTCCATTGGCAGAAAACATAACGGGAGGAAAGCACATGGTTTCACCTATAAGGCTGAGCTGAAATCCTTTTGATCTGAAACCAATCACCACAATATCACCTCAAAAATATGTGTTTAATATCCATAAAGGATAAAAGAACTAACTGCCTGTCCTGGTCAATCTTTCCAACTTTATTAGTTTAAATTTATGAAAAGCTCACATCAATGGCTATGTGTTTTTGCATGTCATCCGACCCATGGCTACAATGTCAACAGTAGTTGTGAGGTCACTTTTGCCCTCAGTCTAAAGTGTCAGCTGTCAACAAAGAAGGAGTCTAGTCTGATGTGTAAGCCCACACAGAACTTCCTACATATAATTCTGACAAGTCAAAGACGAAATATTTGATGTTACTATATGCCAATATTTCTTCATTCACAAAATGGAGAGGAGACTGTTTGAATAAACTAGAATGGCTAGTTAGACTGTCAGTGTTGAAATCAAGGAGGAAAGGCCTCACCTCAGACTCACAAGATGATGTCTTTTATATCCACTGGCAGTGAGAACTGCACCTTACCTTGGGACATTTTGATATGGGTCTTCATCTGTAGAGAAGTATTTAATAAAGGTTTCACAGATTGAGTTGATATGGTCTGGTGTGTAGGATAGCATTCGTTATACAATATTTATGGTAAACTGCTTTATTTGGTAATTGCACTTTCTTCATTTCCTTATTTGTTCTAAGCACCTTTTAGATATAGAGCATCACTGATTTCCCTACAATCACTTCCTGCCCACAATGAGCACTGTATTACAGGTTACATCATAAATTCTTTGAAATAATTTGATAGTCAGTGATTGAAAGGAACAATATGCTTTTCTTCTAAGGGATCAAAAAAGATATATGTGTACACACCCACTCCCACAGGACTTTTATTTCTAAAAATCTCAGTGAACCTTGGAACTCTACTTTATTCTGGCTTTATAGACCTTCAGAAAGGATGATCAGATTGCTCTTTGGGAAAAATCTATTTCAAGTGTGATATCTTGTGGCCAAGGGCAAGGGTTCTTTTGTTACTAATAATTCAGCAGGGGCAGCAAGCAGTAGCTTTGCTCACAGGGTCTTCATTCTTCACAGGTGGGAGCAGTATTACCTTCTGCAGCCTACAATATTTTACTTACTTAGTGGTGATCTGATTACTTTAATGTTGAGATTTTTTTTTAACTTTGCGTCGTCCATTCCCACAGAGAATTGAGTAAAATGATAAGGGCCCATGGAAATACAGGCCTAATTTTATATTGCAGTTCTACTGGTAATTGTGATTTAACCAACTTAACTGCTAGTTCTTGGGGAAAGTAAAATTATGAACAATAATAAGATTTTAGGAGAAATGGATATGATGCATCATGCAGGAACTTTCCTTGATGAAGTGGCTAATACTAGGTGCATATATAAAAATCTAATAAGTAAGTTTTTTTTTTATTAAAGGTAATTTGTTCAATAGTCAATAACAAAGTCACTAGGAAGAACCACCAAGGGAACAAATGCTATGTCCTCACTTGCTTTTGAATAAAAAATAGTTTCTCTGTAACATGTTTTAGGAGGGCTCACAGTGCCTAGGCTGAGAGGAAGAAAGGAGAGTCAAATAACTTTAAAGACTTAAAATTTTAGAGTGTCCATATCATCTTGGATTCAATATTGTTGATACTCAGAGTATGAATCTATGATCTTGACAAGCTGAAGAGCTGATCCATTCAGATCACTAAGGTCAATATTATCATTTTTATTTTCTTGTATACCATAACTTGGTCATGGCATTTTGTATGAGCAAAGCCACCGATTTATGTCACTGATGATGGATCATGATACAGGCTTTTAAAAGTGTCCCTCCTCTGTGGCCCCCAAGAGTAAGAATCAAGGTTTCTAGCATGCAGTTGAATACTGGTTATGCTTTTTATAGCTTGAACAATGTTGGGTTTCTTTTGTTTTTTTTTTTTTGTTTTTTTTAAAAAAGATTTATTTATTTTATGTATATAGGCACACTGTAAATGTCATCAAACACACCAGCAGAGGGCACTGGGTCTCATGACAGATGGCTGTGAGCCACCATATTGTTGTTGGGAATTGAACTCAGGACCTCTGGAAGAACAGTCAGTTCTCTTAAACACTGAGCCATCTCTCCACCTTCTGGATTTATTTATTTGTTTATTTATTTTATACATGAGTACTCTATCTGCATATGCACATGCGTGCCAGAAGAGGGCATCAGATCCCATTAGAGATGGTCCTGAGCCACCATGTGGTGCTGGGAATTGAACTCAGGACCTCTGGAAGAGCTGCCAGTGCTCTTAACCTCAGAGCCATCTCTCCAGCTTGAGCAATGCTTTTAATATTGATATCTTACCTCTTTGCCAACATATACACATGATATGACCAAAATTGAAGAATGAATAGAGCTACCCTATTGAATAAAATCCCTATCAACTCTGCTGACACTACTGAGACTAACGAACTTTTAAAATTTTATTTTACTTATCTATTTTTGATGAGAAAGAAGATAGTTGACCCTCATTAAGAAATGATGACAAGTCTTTCAATCACTCTAATTTGCTATTAACGGTTAGTTATGGAGCTTCCACCTTTGAATTTATCTAAACTGTTCATGCCCATATTTTTACTTCCAGATCACATAAATAATTGCTCTAATAAATTCCGCATGTTACCTTATTTATAGTTAAGAACTTCCTCCCAGACTTGAAGAATCTGCTCTAAATTTGTAACCACAAGACAGAAGAAAATCCCACTGTCTCTAATAATCATCCCTTCTTTATTCCTATAGCTTTCCAATTGTAGACTTAAAATCCTCAAAACCACCTGGACATTAAAAAACAAAAACAAACAAAACAAAAAAACACTAACAGCAACATGTCACAGAAATGCTTCCCCCAATGACAACTTTGTGTAAACGTTTGATTCCACCAGTACTTATAGAGTTGATAGTGGTGGCAGACAAGGGAATGCAATAGAAAATAAAATATAACTCCTGTCCTCTAGGAGCTCTCAATCAAGCCAGAGAGAGACAGTTTAAATGGATCAGTATAACACAAATACAACTGAGTTATGTAAAGCACTATGGATTGCAACAGAGTTGAGGGAGAAATTGTTCCTGAGAGGCAAAAATCAGCAAAATCATCAGATTGGAGGAAGTGCTAAAGCCTTAAAGAGAGCAGACATCTTGTTGAAAAGATAAATGGTGTAAGGCAGTAGACACAAGGGTAAAGAACACAGGGTTCTCAGTAGAGTAAAGCTGAATTTGGCCCATGTTTCTGTTGCCAAGATGGTTTCACCTTTTGAAATCAAAGTTTTTAATCCTCTGAAGAATATAGAATGCACCAATATTTCTATTGGGTAGATAACCTGACACACTGTTTTCCCCATAGTTTGAGGGTATATGTCCTTCCAAAATACTGTGGAATCTAGTGCCTGATAGTGTAACCTCTGGACATGACATGGAACCTGTACTCACTGTAACTGTAATCACTTGCAGAAGATAAAGGCAGTCAACATTCTAGCACAGAGGGAGAGGGGCTAACCAGCTCCACCCTAACTGAGGAGCTATTATGGGTTGGTAGCTGCTGGGGGTGGGGTTAGTATTCTTTTAGGGTGTGGTCCTTTACAGGTTGACCTACCATGCTCTGGTGGATGCCTCACCTCTGTGGTTTTGTAGATTTGAAGTTAGAGGTGGGAGGTAGGGGTGGAAGGTGGAAGGTGGAAGAGTTGGAAGAGGAAGGTGAATAAGGACAAAATACCATATGGACACTATGGAATTCTTAAAGAACTAAATACAATCACTTTATGTGAGGTGGTTACATCAAAAGCAATCTCCTTTCCTTGATGATTGGTGAACTTAATGCAACAGAGGTTGAAGCAAGCCTGCTTGGGGCCATCTGCTTCTCTGTCATCTGTGGAAACAACACTACAATCTTACCAAACTCTGAGTTTATCAGCTCTTTGGTCTTGGACTTCCCACCCTCCAGAACCATATGGAAGAAATATTATTTATGAATTACCCAGTGCTGGATATTCTTGTAATAACAGCATAGAGGTTATGTATAGTACTTTGCATCGTAGTTGGCACACAAGGTAACTTCTGTGCTCATCACTATTCCAAGTTATTCATGGAACTCCTCTTTTGGTCTAAAATCTTCAAAGTAACATCTAATTGTCTTTTCTTCCTTCATGGGACTAACAGACATTGAAAGAAACAGTATATTACTTAATGTGTTGATTCTAGACCCAACTTCTGAATCAGCAGTTCACTTGTTAAAACAGATTTGTGTACCACTCTCTTTCTGTAGTTACCCAGAACCTTTGAGGATGATTTTATTACAGACAATTTTGTTTTCTGCTTGGGACAAATTTTATGCCCACCAGTGAAGGGAAACCCCTTTCATTGGTATCTTTGGGTTTGAGGTTTTGGGAGGAGAAGCCAAGAGATATCATGTAAGAAACATGAACTTGGGAGCAGAAAAAAAAAGGGCTTGGGTTCAGGGTGTTTAGTCCATCTTTAATTAGCTTCAGGAAGGCCCAAGTCACTTTGCATTTGGGGCCTTCAGGGAATCTTGTCTGTACTTCAGGGTTTGATCCAGGAGCTTCATGAGATACTTTCCAACTTCATTTTTCTATTGTCACACATGAGGTCAGAAACCTTCTCTAGATCACACTGTACTCTGAAAGGAGGGATTTGAGGGTGAAAGAGTACACAGTTAAGGATCAATGTCTATGATTTCATATGCAGTGTTCTTTAAATTGTCAAAAAAAAAAAAAAAACCACCCCATAACAACCTACCATGAATAGTTTATCTGAACAATGAAAAAGTCATGAACTAGGTAGCATTTAGAATCAGAAATGGTATTTGTGCTATACCCAGCAGTATAAATAGACACGGGATAAGCTAAATAAGTCAAACAGAAGAAGTCTGATTTGCTATCCCTAGATGTATTTGGACATAATGAGATAAGTTGGCTGCATATTTATTAGCTAGAGCTTATCTCTTCGATATTTATTGCTTGGAACTGGTTTATTTGATTAAGAACATATACACCACTAAGTGCAGTGTCAGTTTAGTAGGTTAGTTTTTTTTTTCCCCCTTAGGCTTATACTCTTCTACATTTTCATCAATGTCAATGATCCATATTTTTAAATGTACTTTTAAATGGTATTTATAAAGTCATATGTTTACACATATTATTTCATTATCAATAAAACCTACTAAGTAGGTTTTACTAGAATTATCTTTTTTTAAAAAAAAAAAAAGAAAGAAAAGCTGTGAAAATTACAAAATCAACTCCAAAGCCACAAGAAAAATGTATGATGAAGATTAAATTAACCCAGCACCTTCTCCTTGGTGTCAGAGCTCTAAATAGAGAGAATAACCTTTCCTTGAGAAGCTAGTAGGCATAGCAAATGTGTGGCCAGAACTTTAAGCATTGTCTTAATGAATGATCTCTAATGATGTTAAGTCTCAACTACTAAGAATACAGAGCTCATGGGATAATGAGCTTGTCTGCTTGGCCTGATGACCTGTAATATCAAAATAAAAAGACATGATTGATGTATATAGCATCATTTTTAAAAGACACCCAAGTATATTGTCATTAAAGCAGTTTTATTTTTAATGAAGCAAAGTTACGATATACAAACAAATGGGTTTTAACGTAGACTCGTGCACAGGCTTTGGGGGGAACATTTTGGACAATGTAGTACATACCTAAGACATATGTGTGGCATCTCTCAGAAGAGTCACTGGAGTGGTTTTAAAAGATTCAAAATAAGCAAATTGCGATGCATGAGATTTGGGGATTCACATGTCATTAAATGGTGGCAGGGTTGGCTTTGATCCAGATTTTCTCACTTCTGAGAAATTCCTGTTTCACCCCATCACTTAAGGCATCTCCCTGTCCCAGTTTGCCCGAGAGTGATGAATTTCCTGGAATATAAACCATCTAGTTGGTTACCCTACCACAACATTGTCTAAGTTCTACTCTATACTGTGTAACTCTGACTTCACAAAGGGCAATCAATGGTTACTTGAGCAGGTCTTTGAGATCACCAAGTTACCCATCTTGTTATCAAGATGAAATGGGAATAATAATGATAATCTTGTAACCAAGATCTTGATTATGATACTAATCAAAACATTTGCCATAACAATGTCAATTATCATTAAATAGCATTGCCTTACTTGCAGCGTGGGAACGTAGCCAGCAGTATAATAAGCCACCCACGATGAAGTGAAGGGATGCTGCCTATGTTCTGGAAAAGGACCACAGAAAATAAACTGTAGAGAATGATTTCTAAACCGAAGTGATAATTTGTGTGTGGGAAGTGTGTTAGGTGCTCTGCAGCCACTTCTGTTAATTCTGAAAGGGAAAGTGTCTTTCATCCAGAAGACCAACGATTATGAAGAATGTGCATCAAGACACTGCACTCACCTCAGCCATAAACAGAAAACAATTTCATGTGATTCCTGATTTGATGATTCTTTGGTGATTATTTCCCAGTGATTAATAGTGACTATGACACCATGGATGGATTTTTCATATTTTATCTCCCCCTTTCCCCTTACCACTGAATTCTTTTCTAGCACTGAGCTGTTCTTATCCATGTCAACTTAGATTAAGTCAAATTAGTTCTCATTTCAATACTGACAAAGATTTTGTTTGACAGCAAGATTGACCTCTGGTTTTCTCCCAAGGACATCTTATCTGCAGAATGAATCATAAGCTACATCTGGGAGGATGACAGAGAAATCTAAAGCATTTCCATTTCTAATAGAATCAGAAAACACAAGGTTTAAAACCGTGGCTAAGGACATCCGAGCCCAACAGAAATAGGGATCGGCTGACTCAACATTGGGGATTTAGGAAATCCTAGAATTTACTCCCAATTTATGGACAGGGGTTTTATTAACTGTAAACCTCGAAGGGAGTGCATGAAAGTCAGGCTGATTTGAGAGTAGCATTGACCCATATTGTAATCATGACTGAAACTGGAAAGTGAAAATGAGTGTGAGATGGAGAAAGGAGAGAAGAGGCACATTTCTTTTGGTTGTAATCCCATGAGTCTATTTGTGTTGGATCTAAACCCAAAGCTGAAAGCAGCTCTGACTCAGCTTCTTTCACCAGTCACTTGATGTCTTAGACTTTGACATTCTTTATACAAGATCTGGGCTTTTCTTAAACTGATAGTCTATGTAAGTGAGACAAATGATGACTGCTCTTCTTTTATGGACAAAGAAGGATGCAAAAGACCCGGTAGCAAATAATCTGTCCAAAAGTACATTACTACAGATTTTTCTATGCTACAGCCTTCTTCCTCTTTCTGTGTCTTACCACTGCCCCCTTTCTTCTCATTTATGATGGTTAAGTGGTTTCTATCTGTGTTTCTTAGTCTCAGTTTGCAGAAGCAATCATGGAAGTTTGGCAGACTCAAAACAGGATGCATCATATGCCCAACTGGCTTCTTGGCCCATGTAGGTAACCCACAAAGTATTGAATCCATGTCCCTCCACATAGTACTGAGACTGGAGTACTGAGTCCATCCAATGGCTCGTGTGCCAGCTAGTGTCCACATCATCTCATTTACACTCAGGGGGGAGCTTTATACTGAAGGATTATTGGGACAAAGAGTTCTGTATCACAAACCCAGAAGAACAAAAAAATGACCATGAAGCAACTTGCATAAACAGATACAGAGAGTGACTGACAAAATCAATTGATTTGTGAAAGAGGCCTGATCGAAGAGAGATATTTAAAATCCTACCACTCTAATACAATGATGCTTGCATAGTTTTACAGTTTCCCCTTACAAACTTCTGTGGTCTGGTTGGTTCCAGCTTCTTCAGGCATAAATTTGAGAATTACAGTCACATCCAAGTTTAAACAAAGAAAATTGAAAACTTACTCTGAAGGAACATCTATCACTTTGTTGGTTTCTGCCTTTCTTACTCATCTGGCTATGTGTTGTGAACAATGCATTTGATGTTTAATTAAGTCAAATTGAATGTAGTGTCGATCCAGACAACTCTGCAGTATGACTCACAGTTAAGTATTTTCTCAGAGGGCTCATTTGCAAATGTACAAAGGCTAAAAACATTTGCAAGGAAGAATGGCAAATGGAATTGTAATGAAGTATTTTGGGGATGTATTTGTCACCTTAAGAGTAGTAGCATTGAAGGGTGGCTTTTGCTCACCGGAAACTTCTGGTGATTTAGTTGAGATCTTCAAAGATAACTATACAGGATTATTTTTAAATCGTGGTTAAGTGGGATGTGTTTGATAACATTAGGAACATGTTAACCATCAGTTTTCAAAGCACATGATAACGATTCTAATTGTGACTAGTGATTGAAACCAAAAGACTTGTGAGAACCTCTTATTTTCAACTGTTAACAATGCAACAGAATAAAAAATGCAACAGAATAAAAAAGTTATCTGAGATCAAAAAACAGACTTTCAAAATATTCAGATATCTCCCACTTAACCAGATTTAGATATTCTTAATGGTTGGAATAAACGCCATTAATAAAAAGAACACATAGATTGACTATTTGTTAATTAATGATTTTTTTGTTGGAAATTACCAAGCCTCTGGAGTTTAAAAGATGTACACAAATCCTGATATGGATAGGGGAAAATGGGCATGACATCCTACCCCTAGACGTGGAGCTACTGACAACTGAGAGAAGAAGGAAGATGAGAGTTTTCTGTAACAGTGTATCCATTGGTAAACTAATAACCCTCCAGTGGATAGCCTCACATGCAAAAGTATATGGGCAGCACAAATTCGAATGTATGGTTTGTTTGTTTGTTTAAAAAAAAAGAGCAAAAATTAAAATGACATACCGGTAGTTTACTGTTTAGGAAAGATGGGTGGATCTGGTAGGAATTGAGAATGGGATGAATATGACAATTTGCATAAAGAGTCTCAAAACACTATTTAAAATTATATCCCTTTTAAAAAACAAATTTGTATATATAAGTAAAGAAGTCTACTTTCCTCCTGTAGTCTGCCCCAAGCTTTGCAGAAGGTGAAGGATCCTTGGCCACATACTAATATCCAGAAGGACTTGGGCAACAATGATACAAAATGTATTGCACATATCCACAAGTTCCCTGAGGGCAGGAGAGGAGGCGCTGACTGAGGGTGAGAAACACAGATAAAGTTATATCAAACGTGACATGAAAAATTGGAGCTTATTATCAGTTGTATGGCCAAGAGCAAATTGTCTCCAGGCCTCAGTTTCTTCATTTGTATAATGAGAATAATAATACAGAACCTCATAAGATTCTTATTGATGTGATTTTAATTAATGAATTAATGTAATAATGCATATAATGTTCCCAATGAATCACCTTGTGAGTAGAAAGTGAACAGTATAGAACTAATTATGTCTAGTGTTTTGCTCTCTTCTTAATTGTAAATTTTATATTCATAGGAATGTTTCGCTGCCAGCCAACCAGGGCTGCAGAGACAAAACAAATGTCCTCAGACTGGAGACATATCTTTGGGAAATAGAACATAGTGAGAATCTCATTGACCACAGTCTACACCCAGCTCAATTATTTGAATATTTAATCATATTTTGGGTAACAATTTTTCCATAGTGTTCATAAATCTAGTTTTTCATGGACAGATGTCATCTGTCACTGAGTAGCTTTGCAGGCTACCATTACCTCTAAGACATAGTTATGCTTTCCAGATCTGTTTATTTTAAAAGCTTTTGTTTGTTTGTTTGTTTGTTTGTTTTCTTTCTCTTTTTCTTTATTTTTTATTAATTTTTTTCAATAATTATTTTTTATTCACTTTACATCACAATTGCAGTGCTCCCCTCCCGTCCCTGTCCTCTTCCCAGTCCCACCCTTACAGTCTCTCCCCCATTACACCCTCCACTTCTCTTCAGAGAAGGGGAATCACCCTCTGGTACCACCCTACCCTGGAATATCTAGTCCCAGCAGGACTAGGCACATCCTCTCCCACTGAGTCCTTCTTGATGAAGGAAAAACAAAATCCAGACAGAGTATACTACTAGTTGTTCTGTTGAGAATCCTGGCTTCTAGAAATCCAACAGTCTAGGATCAGCATCTTCTGTAGTTCTTGCTTTTATTTGTTACTTTGAAGTGTTACAAATGCTCCATTCTTTACTGGACTCTCCAATTGTATGTGAATTTCTAAAACAGAATCATTCACTGTGTGGGTTCTGGAACCAGGTTTCTTTGCACTGTGGCTTAGCTTGTTGTGACTTGTTGAATGAAAGTGGTTCTCAAAGATTTAAAAGTGTCTGGCTCTTCACTGCTTCTTTAAATACATCTCCATAGAAAAAAAAACCAACAGGGAATTTTCAGCCTTCAGCCACTTAGTTTTTGGTAATGAGAAGAAGGTCTGGAAAGAGTCTATTCACTACAAGATTTATTGTTCGTAAGATTCAATAAACAGTGAAAATCCAAACTGGAAAAAGCCCATCAACAGTTGTTAAGTTTCAATTAAAAATATGCTCATATATTTATTTTTGCATTAGTGTCTACAGATAAAGACAATGTAACATATATTTCAAAAAGGCTAAAAGGAGAAATTTCAAATGGTTTCAGTATAAGGAAATGATGATTATTTTAGTAAGTATATTTGTTTACCTCGATCTGAATATTATATGGGCATGTATAGAAATATCCATAATTTTTATACATCAGTTAAATGTAGACAGAATGAAGGAAGTAAGGAAGAGAGAGGGAGTGGGAGAAGGAAGAGTAAAGAAGAGCTGGATGAAAACACGAAAGTAATAGTGGGCCAGATTGTCAATCATTTCATACAGTGCCTGCCTAGTATGCATGAAGCCCTGGGTTTGATCTCCAGCAATGTATACCGAGACACAGTGCTAAATGCCAAATAATGTCAACCCTCAGGTTATACAGACAAGGTGATCAGAAATGCAAGGCCATCATCCAAATTTTTATTTCAGAACAACCAAGAAATAGGTGAAAGATCATAGTAATAACAACAGATAAAAGGAAAATTCTCAAATGAGTTTTTATTGTTTAATAATGAGTTAGCTTTTATTCAGAAAATTGACAAAGTACATTAAACATACCAAGCATCTTAACTTTCACAAAATCTTTATGGGAGAGTTACCATTGTCTCTATTCTATTAAAAAGCGAGTTGAAAGCTAGGAATATTAAGCAGCTCATTTAGTTCCAGGTCATAAGGGGTGGAGTCAAGATCTGAACTCAGCAAGAACTTCTCTGAAGACCTTATCTCACTGAAGGGTTTTTACTCACTGTTTAGAGGACCAGTGAGGAAGATATCACAGAAAGGCTGCCCTTGATGTTGTGTTTCAAACAGTACATGGGTTTCTTCAGATTAATCAGATAATGGAGTAAAAGCTAGTCAATGGAACAGAACTAAAATTGGCTGGAAAGCACAGCTCGATATATTAGGTATGGTACTTTATTAGAACTATAAGGAGATTAATGTAGGAAGACATTTTGACAGTACCGATGTTTGCAAAGAGATGAACTATAGGATGCTGTAAAGGCATAGACTCACTACCACCCCCACAGGATGGTAATGGATGAAGGAGTGAGGCCTGAGAACAAATACTTTGAATGTTGAGAGTGCTTGGATGGAAATAGGACAGGAGCCTTTGATAGGGAAATGAGCCAAAATATGAGAAACTGAGCTTAGAGTAGTAGGGACTACATTCCCAACTTCACCTTGTCTAACCTTGTATAAATAGTGTTCATTGGCTGAAACCAGCTAAGGCCAGCGCCCTAATGAACCTATAGATATTGTCCACAGAGTCAGTTTCCTTAGTGCAGATAAGGGGAAATCTTAAAGAATGGGTCTACAAAGGAAAATAGATGGTGTTTGTTATACTATAAATATTTTTGCATAACATCAAATGATTTTTGGAAAAAGCTTGGAAAATTTTGGAGTAATTTTAAAAGGTCAAGTATACAGACTGACAGAATATCTATTTTTCTGGGAAAGCAGATAATAAAGTCATAGTTAAATTTGATGGGAATATGTCCCCAGATGTTTCTGAAATCTGACTCTGTACAAATACGGTAGTAATTTAATACTAACTCAGATTGAACAGTTTAAAAGCAACATTTTTCAATTGCTCCTAACTTAATTAATATTTTCATAATTAGCCAGAAGATTTCCTGAATGAAGATGAGATATATAAATATGTTTTGCTGTTAGTGAATTCTCTTGGCACAAAAATAGCCCTATGCTTCTTCCAGCCAGAAAAAATAGTTGCTTTCATCTGCTTTTAATTCAAAAGTAGACTGAATGAATTTTGTTAAAGGTTATTTTAAAACATCACCTTTAGCTGAGACCATGCATGGAAAAATTCAACCCCCAAAGGACAGAATTTTGGAAAATAATATGCAACCAAAGTATCAGGTTGGATAAAAGGAAGGAAGAACATTCTAGATGAAATCTATAAATAATATGAGCTTACCTATTCATGTTGACAGCTGACAAAAATATAAGGATTCTAATTCCACCACATAGGAAGATGGAAAAAACAATCCTTTAAAGAATCTGAGGAAATTCAGTTATTGACTAATAATTCTGTTAGCTAACATTTATGCATATCCATATATTCCTCTCTATATATGGAGAATGGTTTATTGTTGCCTTTATTTTACATATAAGAAAATACATTTTACAGATTTTAAATGACTTTTACAGGGATCTAGATCTAATAAATGATACTGATGAGCCCTATAATGTTGGACTTTTTGACTCTATAGGTCAGTGTGTGTGTGTGTATGTGTTTGAACATGAGTAAACAGCAGGGTAATACTGGACTAGGCATATTAATCTCCAATCACAACTAATTATATAAACTATTCAATCAATTTGTAAAATTAGCCGATGACATGAAATCTTTGTGGATAAGTTGTCTGTCTTCATTTTATTTCTGAATTTGTTCATTTCCTGAGTAGAGATCCGAACTGTTAGAGTGTAAAGCTGTTAAAATAAGCATAACAAAGCCAAAGACACTGACTATATTTGGTGAAGGATATTTGAACAGTCATGATTAGCCCAAGGCTGACCTTGGCATAAGTAATGTTTTGGTTATGCAGCTGGACCCAGACTTGTTCTGCAAGTTAACATGGTTGGTTTCCTTCTATCCTGAAAGGGTGATGACTGATCAAGTAGTATAGGAAAATTCATATTAATTTTAGATTAGATTGTGAGTTTTTCTTGTTTTTTATGTAGACACTGTTTAGGAAGTGACTGTTAACCACTATATTGTAGGAAATGAAAAGGGGGTAGATCAATAAAAGTCTCAGGAATGTGATCAGACAAGAAGACAATCTTGCAACCACTAAACTCTTTTTCTTCACTTCCTGGTTTTCTATTTGTCCATCCTTGTCTGCAGGGGCAGAGTGTTCCCTGTATAATTCATGACTTCAAATGGGCATATTAAAGAAGAGTGGCATAAACCTAAGGGATGGATATTCCTTCCTCTAAATTTGAGACTTTTCATTTGATCACTCTCTCTGCTTGTATATTTAAAAATCTATATTACTGTTGTAAAATAAAAATGATAAAGTGGCCTAGAATGTACAAATTGTTAAATGGATGTAGTAACAAATGCAACAAAAGATTATGTGTGTCTATAGATGTGTGTCTATTTAATATGATACATAAGGACAGGTTTTGACAGTTTCTCTCTCCATAGTTTATAATTCATTTTCATCAAGTGGCAGAAAAATAGAGACTTTCATAAAAGCTCAATATCAAACTGTGGGAAGATTAAAAAGTACTAAATAACTGTAAAATAAAAAAAATATTTTTAAAAGAAATAAAATCTAATAATTTTAAGTATCTAGTTTTGAGATTTTTAAAATTAAAAACTTAGGAAGTTTTCATTTGTGATGTAACTTCTTATATTTTGTCTACATAGAACATAATTTGGTCCATTTATGTGATACTTTTTCTATAAATCCCAGCCTCTTATAAGTTAGCAGTTAGCAGGAAAACTCCCTTACTTCAAATTATGGGAAAAAAAAATACGTCTGAATTTTTGCCAGTGTAATGAAATTCTGGAGAGAAACTCTTAAGGAGTAAACACTTACTTTGGTATATTTTCCTGGAGGTTTCAAGGTCAGCTGGCTTCTTTGCTTTAAGACTAAGCTGAGGCAGAGCACCATGGCCATGGGAGTTTGTGGTGGTGGAGGTTAGGTTGCTTACCTCAAAGTAGCCGAGAAGATAGGAGAGAGAGAGGAAGAGAGAGAGAGACAGACAGACAGAGACAGAGACAGAGACACACAGAGAGAGACAGAGACATACACACAGAGAGATAGAGATAGAGATAGAGATAGAGAGAGAGAGAGAGAGAGAGAGAGAGAGAGGTCTCCTCAGGGCATTCTCCCAGAACTTTAATCCTACAACTAGGCCTCAATGCCAATGATGCCATGAAATCATGGATTCATCAGTAAATTAATCCATCGGCCTAATCTGACCCCATCTATTATAATCAATGTCACTATAATCAATGTCCTAAAGCATATCAACTGGGAAGTAAGACTTTAACAGGTGAGCTTCTGTGACTATTTCATGTATAAACCAGAATGCACTTTGATTTTCCCTGTTGTAATTTGTCCCTTATTTTAGGTTCAGCACTGTAGGTGGAATTAGTGACTATTTTATATCTGGAAAGAATGCCAATGATTTCCCACAACCTTCTTATTTTCCACCTGTTGGACCTCAGGATTCTAGCGCCCAGATGGGATGAGCACTTTAGACACACACTTCCAAAAATTATAGAGTTGTATAAAATATCATATGTGCAGAGTTTTTCATTTTTAAAAAAAGGGACAATCATAATCAGCTATATTTCTTTCAAAGATTTTGAAGTACTTTATTACTGAATATAAATTGTGAATGAATGACTGTGAAAAATTCTGTGCTTCTGGATAGAAGTATTCAAGTAAGCAAGTGCGGATGTTAGGATAATGAGACCCATGGGGCAAGAAAGGTTGTTAAAGGAAAGTCACTTAAGGCATCCAGTATCGTGGCACATAAAAGAAACATATCTACGGTTGCTTGAGTTGATAAGACTTTGCGTGAACTGGAACCTTTTTTTTTTTAAAACCCACTGGTTTATTTATTTATTTATTTTTGGTTTTTCGAGACAGAGTTTCTCTGTGTAGCCCTGGCTGTCCTGGAACTCACTCTGTAGACCAGGCTGGCCTCAAACTCAGAAATCCACCTGCCTCTGCCTCCCGAGTACTGGGATTAAAGGCATGTGCCACCACTGCCCGGCTTGAACTGGAACCTTTAATTAAACAGCAACATAATTTATATAATTAGAATGTTCCTTTAATTTGTTAAGCGTATTGTACTTAAATATATGGTCAAGTTGATGCAATTTGACTATGGCACCTCTCTTTTGTTTTGCATTTTCTTTTGTTTTACATGAAGTTAGCTGCATGTAGCTGTACATACCAAAGGACAAGTTAATTACACTAGTCTGAGCAGCTTTACTCTCTATTGTCTGGCTGCTTGTCATAAGGATCAGCAGTCCAGAAAGTTGGTCCAGTACATACAAAATAACTGAACTCAACGAGACTTTTACCTGATCAAAAATATACACTATTCTTGAGGGGTTATCCTGTGCTGAGCAGTTTAGACAAGGTAACATTATCCAGGTTTCTGAAGCATATAAATTACTGAAAAGAAATGTAATGTCTACAGATGAACTTTTCATGTCAAAAAAATCAATTACCAGTAATTGCTTAACCCCTCCATGATAGTAATTCTTTTCCATTCATTCCAGTGGCTTGTTACATTTGGCATTGACATTACAGCTTATATGGGTCCTAAATTTACTTGTACTGAATGAGTTACTCATAAGGACAATAATTGGTAAATTTATCCCTATACTACAAAGTTTATGCACATATTCTTAAAGTATTTATCAACTTCTTGGACTGTAGAAATTGAATTACTCTTTAAAAAATTAAGGAGGATGCCAAACTTGATCATAATTTAATGACACTGAGATTTTTATGGTAAGGTGGTATGTTCCAGTTGGCCTTTGACAGAAGAAAATTAGATTTCTCTATTAATTTGTTTGACAAGCCACTTAATCTTTTCAGGCTATGGACTCAATGATGCTCCCCTTACCAGGGTTTTAATAATACCTATGTCATGAATTCCTTTTGGTTCCTATGGAATATAAGTAAGTGTCTAGTTAATGACAAAACCCTATCACATAAAAATTTCCTTCTGAAGCACCCAGTTTGAAAGTGATATTTAATTGAGTGGCAGACAAAGTTATGAATCAGAGAAAAATTTGACAAAATAGGATATGCGGAACTCTCATGAGAGAAGAAAGGGAGACTACTTACCAGAACTGTGTGGAGAGGAAGAAGCAGCCAGGCAGTTTTACAGGAAGAGTTTTACAGAGACAGGTTGGAGAAAGAACAAGCTAGACAGAGGTGAAGATAGAATGAGCTAGAAAATGAGGATCCAGAAGACCAGAGCATATTGCCAAAGTTAATATGAGGCCAAGCAGTGCAATTCAAGAAACAGAGAAAAGTCTGATTGAATCAGTCAGCTTAGAGAGGAGTTTGAGCCAGAATAGTGAGTTGAACCAGCCAGCCAGAGATCAGAAAGAGCTAGGAAGGGTTGAACTTATACAGTAGTAAGTCTCAGAGGCTAAAAACATTCTAGGACTAGATCAGATTGTACAGATTCTAAATGTTTCCAGGACTAAGCCCAGGTTAGCAGCCGAAGGCTATAAGCCTCCGAGACAACAATTACAACAGGAGAATAAAAGTTACATTTACACACACACACACACACACACACACACACACACACACACACACAAACACACCACACCACTCTCAGTTCAAATCATTATAAAAACTCTAAATGTTCATTTTTTGAGAGGAGGGGAATCAGTGTAATTCTGGCATGTCAGAGCTGACCATCTTTTATAAACATTTTTGATCAGATGTAGTTTCACTCTCTCAAACACAGACTCAAAATTCACAGTAGATTCTTGTTCTTTAGAGGAGCATTATTTCAGGGTCTTTTTAATAATATATGAGTGAGTGTTTGTGTGTCTGTATGCATATGCAAAATTTACTTATTTATTAAATGTACATAGCAAAAAAATAAAACCTTCCTTCTACGATGTTCTTAGATAGTCATTACATTTTATTTTATTATTTTTTTGGGTGATGGAGATAAAACTTATGACCCTGCAATTGTTAGGTTAGTGTTCTATTACTGCTTTGTATACTATCTAATACACTAGCTCATGGCGTATTCCTCAATAAGCAACATGTCAACCAAGTTTTTGACATTACTGAAGCCTCGATCTGTCACAAAACAAAAAATGTTTTTCTTTAAATCACTTGTATTATTAATCTTGATTTGGTACCTGAGAAATATTTAATTTTGAAGCTGAAATTTTAACCAACATTCATAAGTCAACATTAAAATGATATTATGTTCCCTCCCTAACAACAATAAATGCTTATGACAACCTTGGAGTGTCCTGAAGTAGGTGATGAGAGACCTGTTCTGAGTTGTGAGAGCAAGTGCCTTCTTTTATGTTTCTCTGTCTCCCTGTGAAGCATTAAGTATCACTAGGGAAGGCAGGCGGCAGGCTAACATGTCCTGGTGGGTGGATCTGAGAATCCAATTTCTGAGAAAAGAGAGGGATTTTAGCTGTACATGAGAGAGGGTTAGGATGTCAGGTCTTATTTTTTTCTTAACCAAGGATAGACCTTTAATTCTGTACTTTCTGGAGAGGCATGGAATAAGACTCCACTCCATGAATATTGCATTAAACAATTGGCATCATATTTGGGAGTTGGTATGGTTCAGATGACCCTGGAGAGCACGCATGGGAAGCCATCTTGGACTCCACTATCCCTCTATAAGCCATATATATATATATATATATATATATATATATATATATATATATATAACTATAAGCTGAAATAAACTCCCTCTTCTTCCAGTTGCCTTTGGCCATGGTGTTTTTCATAGTGACATAAAAGAAAAGAATATGCTCTGACTTGATTTGTTAGGGTTGGGGGATACCAGGGTCAGGCCCCATCCTCTCAGAGGAGAAGGAGAGGGGAGATGCTGGGAGAATCATGGGAGGGGGTGACTGGAATTGAGGCAGTGCTTGGTATATACAGTGAAAAAAAATGTACTGTGTACAGAAATCACCTCACAACTAGCCATAGACCTTAACATATTTTGAAAATACTAGAAGGAAACATATCAAGGTATTAAAACAGATTATAATTATTTCAAAAGCAAGACTGCAATAGTTTAAGAATAAAATCAAGATTTACCACATAAGACTACACCTAAACTCTTCACATGAAAACAACATAGTGGAAAGTGTACGCCGTAGTTGCTGAGAAATCTTTGCTAGCCAATTATCTGTAAAGAGACTAATACCTCAAATATATAAAGAACTAAAATCTTTTAACAAAACAAGTAGTCAAATCAGTGGATGGAAACTAATATGAATAGACATTTCTTGGAAGAACAGATAGAAAACAAATATACAAGAATATTAAATATATTTAACCATTAGGTAAATGCATATCAAAACTGTGTTGTTATTCCATCCCATTCTAGTTAGAATGACTATTATAAAAATTAATTATTTTACATTATTGGTGGAAATTAGTATAGCCACTATAAAAAACAATATGGATTTTCCTAAGGTGAAAAAAATAAAATTGCTGTATGATACTGCTATGCCATTCACAGAGGAATCTGAAAGAACCACAAAGCACTGAGAATAAGAGTCAGGATACAATGGATGTGCCAGAACTCCCATGTTCATTACAGTCAAATTATGGTATCACCCTAAATAACCATTGACAGATGGACTGGAGAAGAAAAGCTTTCTCTCTCTCTCTCTCTCTCTCTCTCTCTCTCTCTCTCTCTCTCTCTGAGACAAGGTCTCACTAGGCACTAGGTAGCCCTATCTGGTTTAGAACTTGCTATGTAGACCACCCTGGCCATGATGATCCTCTTGCCTCTTCCCAATGCTAGGATTAAATGCACAGGACATCATTTAAGATGTTGGCTTAAACCTGTTTCCTTGTCTTACAGACTTAAAATTATTCTTCCACTTAAAAACCTCTACAGACTATTTCATGGACAGTCAATAATACACTCATCTTGGTCACTAACTGAGCTATGTCTGAAACAGCAAGGAAACGTACAACCCTAAATTGTACAGGTGGACATTTCAGATGCTGATTTTTACAGAGCTCATTGAAGATTGTAACGTGACATGAGCCCTTCCGGTGTTGTTGGCCTGTGACAGGAAGAGCAGGAATTGTCTTAAGTCTAGATTATTGCATCCTGGATTTTTAAAACTCTGCAAAATTACTACCCCACCCCCTTGCTACCTGGAAATTCACAGTGGTAAGTAGAAATGACAGAGGTGGTTGGTTGCATTGCTCAATGAGAATATAAAAAGCAATTAGGGAAAAGATCCCTTTTAAAGGAAGGGGTATGTGGAGAGGTGGGAGAATGTCCAAGGTCTCGCTTGCCTGATGACTGACTGAATGGATGGATGAGAAAAAACCCAGGTTGAAGGGCAATGCAGGCAAGCTACCTTAACATAGCCAGTAATTTTGTCTATTCAAATGTGTTTGCCCTGGAGCCACAGAGCCAGCTGTGTTCTGCTGGGTGATGTATGAAGCAGAAAGAACACTGTCTAATTTTTGTATCCAGTTGAGCCTGAAGTACCTCAGAATGGGGAGGGAGGTAGTACAGCTCAGTCCCACCATGGATTCTTATTCATGCAAGAATCGCTCTGCTGCTATCCCAAGTAGCCCTGATTGCATTAACTCTTAAACCACAGGGTGGAGAAAGACAGAGTTGTCATCTAATTACCGTGAGTGGGTTGTACAGCAGGGAAGGGTAAGATTTTTGAGTTTTTAAAAAATTTGGTAATAATAGTATTGGATTTATTTTGTTTTTGTTTTAGGTATTGATAAGTGTCTTTTGTCTTTCTTCAAGCACGTTAGATTTTTCTTTTGGCATAGTCACAAGTTCTTATGAAAATAAAAGCTTGTTACAGAGTACTTACTAGCTCTCTCCATGGATAGCTTTTTTCCACTGGAAGGTCTCTCTACCTGAGTAATTTAACTTGGCAAAAATGTATCTATTTTTATGGAATTCTGGGATATTTAGAAATCACATCCTTACTCACTTACTTATATATAAAAATTTTATGAATGCTATGAATAATGAAGTCAAGTGTACCAAGAAACAGGGAGAACCTTTCCTTTGACAAAAATCAGGGAATTAACAACTGGGTTACTTACAGTTTGAGAATTATTAATTAACATTAGATTGGCATGACTATATTTCATGTCTCTGTACATCTTGAAATGTTTAAAGACAGAATGAGGTCCCATGTATGTAGTAAGATAAAGTAAGATTCTAGGGTAGTCATTCCAACATCCATTCTGCTAGATCTAAAATTATGATTGTGATACTCAATTGGATGCGAGGTATTAAAGATTGTCTAAAACACTTAGTAGGTACTTTAAACTTCTGTAAACTTCAAGGCCATCTGTAGACAAGAACTTGAAGATTCTCAGATTTTAAGAAGAAAAGTAGCTTATAGGCACCAAAACAACACCACTGCTCACTTGTTTCCCAGGCAAGAAGAAAAGATTGTGTGGAGTCATACAGTCCTATATGGCAAAAATGGCGGGCAGGAAGGAATGCTTTGCCTGTTCAGTTTTTGAAGGGATGCTAAATGCTACTTTCTACTCTCAGTAAGCAGAAACAACAGGTTTT
The DNA here is from genome assembly GCA_019843965.1 of Rhynchomys soricoides. Taxonomy (NCBI): domain Eukaryota; kingdom Metazoa; phylum Chordata; class Mammalia; order Rodentia; family Muridae; genus Rhynchomys; species Rhynchomys soricoides. The sequence continues at coordinate 1,181,259 of JADRCH010000153.1, read as the reverse complement.
GGAGTTCAACTCTAGATAAACCTATCTATATGACTCTCAGCTCATCTTATCTGAGTCTCAATTTCTCTGCCTATAAATCTGACAATTTCCATGTCCTTTTTGTCATACAGTAAACATGTGTCTCATATTACATAGTGTCTATAAGATGCTTACAGTAGGCTGGCATATCCTCTATCATCCTTTAAACTTATTTCAGTGAGTTAATGTTCTTTACTCTTTATTGTTTCATTATTGGAATTAAACTCATTCTTTACAATACGTGAAAATCCATCTGATCTTTTCCATTTTACATTGAGCATCCATATCTTTGATTTAAAGAGGAGTGATTATTTTCTGAGTGGTCAGAGTGTGCTTGGCATTTTTGTTTTGCTATCATCTACATTACAAAAATCTAGCAAAAGAAGTATTATTAGGCTTTCCACACTGAGAAAAACAAGTAAATAAAGCCAACATTTGCCTATTGTCTTAGTCTTAATAGGAAACTTCATGAAATATAGACCATGATATTTCTCCATAAGAATACCCAGTTAAGATAGATTAGAAGCTATAAAATCATATTTTACAATTCTGTTAGAGAAAATTCACTATTTTATATGACAAGTCACTCTGGCTTTCCAGTGTCTCTAAATAAAATAACTCTGAAGGTATACTTACCAAAGTGCACATGATATATGTGTGTGACTCCTCTGGACCTCAATTGGTCACAATAAGTTAAGGTAGAGTTACATTATCTGTCATGATGTCCTTGACAGGTATCTTCTGCCACAGAGGTTTCTTTGCAGGGATCATCTGAGCATCAAAATGGATTTCTAGGATATAGAGCTATTGAAAGTATAAATTCTGTATAATAACTGTTTCTAGTTCTCTCTGGTGTGTGAGAAAGTGAGTTTCTGTATCTACGGTTGAGTGTAACCAATGAAGAGTTTTTGACTCTTGGAAATTAACACCTGCCACAGTTCCTGAAGGTCTTATAGAAGTACAAGAAAATACCTTGTTGTTCTAGGACACTGATTTTGGGGTGGCTGAAACCATAGAAAACAAGCAAATGGATAATTTTCCTGAGTAGTATATACTTGGAAGCTGTATGACATTCCTAGAAAAATTAAGGTTTGAATTTGCCAGTTCAAGGGGATATCGGGAAAAGGAGCAGAGATGATGTGGAAGATATGTAAGAATCTTTAGTACTCAAAAGTTTTGTGGTCACTGTATCATGAGATTAGGGTCCTGATTCTCTGACTAGCATCTGTTTTGGGGAAACAGCTAAGTACCTCCTATAAACCTCCTATTGTCTTGAACTGTTCCCTCTTTGTTAACTGTACAATAACTAAATGCATATGGTAGATCTTGAGGAAACAGCAATGAAAAACATGTCACATCATTCCAGTCTGGCCACACCTAAAGAGGGAGCACTATAAAATGGAACATGCTCAGATCATCACTGCTGGACAGCTAGGGGTTGAAGCAACTGAGGTTTACTAGAATAGAACATTGAGAATATGCTACCTCCCATAGAATAAGAAATATGCTAGATTTTCTTAAAACCTTTAAATGTATAGCTGAGTTTATGAAGAAAGGAGAGCATAAAGGGGAAAAACATAGATACAGAGCTAGGGGGAGAAGAAGAAAGGGTGAGAAAAGGGAGGAAGGAGGAGAATAAACAAAGAAAAAAGAGAAGAAAGAAGGAAAAGAAATCTATAGGGAAATGGGGGCAATGGTGTAAAAGAAATTTAGTGGAAAGAACAGATCTCATGAACTGAAGCATTCTAAGAGTAGATGGATGGGTGGTAGACTAAGTATAGGCTGGAGGGCCTAGAGAACTGGACTTGAATGTGCAAATAAGATCAAGTAGGGTAGAAGACCTGAATTTGCATAAAGACAAATCTGTATGTGATATATTAGAAAGATTCTTCCCACAATGCAGAGAAGGGTCCTGGATGACTTTATTCTGCCCTGGGCTATGGGTGGAGGAATAAAAACTTCTTTGAAAATTGAAAAACCAGGCAAGTGGCAAGGGTAGAATTTAATTTTCAAGACTAGACTTTACCCAAGGCTACAAGTCAATGTAAAACTGATTGCAAACCAGTGAAATTCCTATAGAATAGCAGGAAGCCAAAGCAAAAGTCCTTTGTAGCTTTATACCAACAATCACGACTTTTCCAAGATCAAAAACCAGCCTGCTATGGTGAGCAGATAATATAATTGTAAGCCACACAAAGAAATATTGGGTCACAGTTGGAGGCAGGGCTCAGTATAAAGAGAACTTGCTGATCTTTTGAGAACCTGGTATGATTCCTAGACCCCACATGCTGGGTCACAACCATCTGTAGCTCCAGTTCCCAGGAATCTGATGCCCTCTTCTGGGGAAATGTGCAAACGGAACCTTAAGAAGTAAAAACTAGCTCTGCATGCACCTTTTGAAATATCCCACTAAACCCCATCAACATATACAGCCAAGGAAAAACATAAAACAGTGGCTGAAATTTATAAAATCTAATCTGATTTGTTACAGATCTAAATTAAACTTAAGTGAAACAAAAAGGAGCAGAATAAATACCTATGTCAATCACTCAAAACGTAACGTGGGGGGCTCAGAGATGGCTCAGCAGTTATGAGCACTGGCTGCTCTTGAGGACCCAGTTTGATTCCAAACACCCAAATAGTGGCTCAAAACTCCTGTAACCTAAATACCAGAAGATTTGATACCCTCTTCAGGCCTCTGGAGACACAAGGCATGCAAATAGTTTATAGGTAAACACAAGCAAACCATCCATACACATGGCAAAGACAAAAACAATAAGCTTGTTTTTAAGTTGTAGCAGAGAGAAAAAAAAATTTTAAATGCAGCAAATGTTGAAGAAGCTCCAGACCCAGAAATCTATGGAAAATTTAAAAGCACAGAACAAAGGTCGTGGTGTTAGGAGATGCTTAATTATGGTGGAGCACAACAGAAACTTCAGACACAAGAGATTCAATACCCAAGAGTGAACGACAAAGAAAGCAGCATGGTCAACACCGTGACCCCTGATGGAGTTCAGGATTTGTCACACAAACCACCAGGACACCAATCTCAAATCAGATACTGATGGTTTATTGAACACACATTCTATGACTGGCTAATCAGGGGCTTAGCCAGGAGTCAGGAGCCAAGCTGCAACAGCAGACAGTTTTCAGGGCCAGTTTTTATATGGGTGGAAGGAGGCACCCACAAACAGGTGCATTTGCAACATTTAGGCTATCTAGACAAAGCAGCACTGTCTGAACTTTAAGTCCATTGGTTGGCACTATACCAGGAAAGTTAGGGTTTCCAGAGTCAGTGGCATAACGTTATGGTCAGAGCAAGGAACATTAGTTCAAGTTAAGACTGTGAGCTACAAAATGAGGGTTCAGGCAATATGGTAGAACTATCGTCAGGTTTTGACATTTAACATTTGACAAATCCCTTCTTGCCCTTTTAAGATGCTCTGTGAGTCTTAGCTTCTGGTCACTTCCGGAACTTGTTTCTTGGTATTTTACCTATTTAGTTTGGAGCATCTACTTGCCAACAACTGAAGCCTGGTACCTCTAACTTCAGACTTAATTTCCCTGCAGTTTGGTCCGGACTTTCTATAGGCCTTTTCAATCTATGAATCTGATTTTGATCCTTTCCTATTTGTTGTAGTCTCTCTGTCTCTGTCTCTCTGTCTCTGTCTGTCCCTGTCTCTGTCTCTCTGTCTCTGTCTCTGTCTCTGTCTCTGTCTCTCTCTCTCTCTCTCTCTCTCTGTGTGTGTGTGTGAATGTGTGTGTGGTGTAGGCATACCAGATGAAGTACCCATGAGCATGCTGGTAAAAACCAGAGACTATCAAGTATCTTTCTCAATTGCCCTTCTTCCTGCTTTCAGATAAGTTCTGAACCAGAGGCTTCCCATTTTGCATGGGCTGATAGGTCACAAGGTTCTTGAGGTTCATCTATATTTGTCAGGGATTCAAACTCAGGTCTTCATGCTTATCCACCAAACACTCTTGTGCAACTGAGCTATCTCCCTACTTCATACCTAGTATTTTAAAAGCTCACTGGCACTTTAAGAGGCTCAGTTTGAACTGAAATCTTTATAGCCATACCTCATCGGGCTAGTGTTTCTACTCAGGGTACATCAGAGCTACATGGGATTGTTAAACAACACCCAAGTAGCACTAGAGGCCTCTACTCGATGAAGAAAATGGCATTCTCTCTGCTATCTCCCAAATCCTCCTCCTTTGAGCTACTGCAGCATTTTATTCACACCACAGTTATGATTACTTTATATTTTATATCATATTATATTTTATCATTAAACCATACTACCAGGAATGCACTTGTCAATGCCCTTCCTTGGGTAAAGTTTTCCTATTTAAATACCACCCAGGTACCTCAGGAGCACAGATCATCTCTTCTAGTTTATATTCAAGTAGTTTATTATCCGTGAAATACTTCCCCCCCCCCCAAAAAAAGGGAAAAAACTGGTTAGTTTGGCAGTTATAGTCAATGCTGCTGCTTGTGGTGGAGACCAGGGGGCTGAGACATCTAAAAGTGGACCCTTGGCAACAGGTCTTCTGTAAGGCCTACATAAGCCATTCCATAGAAGATGGGTTCTTCTCAGGATTAGGGAGAGGAGATGAAAATCAAGATGGAGATGCATCTTACATTAACCAGCAGGGTGCAGCTGGTGACACTGGGCCAATTAGAACCCTTATAAACTCCTCAAAATATACCATGCCTTTGTTTAACATGGTAATCTTTGTGGATTATATACGACAGGATATTATGGTTTCTGTAAATCATCACTGTGAATGTATTTTAATCATACAGAGAAGTGTCTTTGCTAAAAGCATCACCCTGTGCATCTGTCTGAAAGGAATGAAATGCTGTGTCTTTCATGGCCTTGCTTACAATAACACACTATGCAGTGTGATGTTAGCCACTCACAGGGACATTCTTCAAATGTTTTATGATAGAATCAAAGAATGATTGTTTTAAGTTACATGTATTTATTTGGTTTGTGTGTGCGTGTGTGTGTGCTGGTATCCACACACCTGAGTGGGGATCAAAGGACAACTTGAGAGAGTCAGGTCTCTCCTTCCACCACACGTTCAAGCTCAGGTATTGAGGCTTGAGGGCAAGAACCTTTTACCTCACTGAGCCACCTTCGTACCCTGGGGATTTTTTTTCAAACAAAATAACTTTTGTTTCTCTAGGGAAAAAAATGTGCTTCTCTCCTCTTCCCTTCTTGCTTACTCTCTTTTCTCCTTTCTTTCCTTCATCTTCTCTCTTCCCCATTTATATGGGCTTTTACCTGTGATATATTAATATTTATTAATATATATAATACATGCACTATATTTATATAATTTAACATATGTTAATTTAGGTATTTAGTTCTTAAAATGTATATTTAGTTCTCAAATGCATTATAATATTTGAAAATGTATTGGAAATACAAGTTCTTATGCTGACCTTTGATCTCTAGGGATGAGGTCCAGCAATTCAGAGCACAGCAAGTACGTGTGCATAGGATGCTATTCTCTGATGTTTGAAAAACATTGTGTTAGATCATTTTTTCAGCATAGTTCCAATCTTGCCATTGTTAGAACCAAAGAGAGTCAGACCCTGCCTCAGATGTACAAAATGAAAACCACTATTTTATCAAGAATTTGAATCATTTTTGTGTTGATTAAGGTTGAAGAAGTACTGTGTTGGAGGAGGAAATAAATTATTTTGATAATTCTCACAACCCCCTTTTAAAGTCTATTAATCAAAGGCCAACAGAATGGCTGAGTAGGTAAAACACTTGCCAAGAAATCCTGATGACCTGAGTTCAAGTCTCAGGACCCATAGTGGAAGGAGAGAATGGACTCTCCAAGGTTGTACTTTGAGCTTCCCATGCATGCTGTGCCACACATACCTGTACTCATATGTACATCATATATACTGCAATGTTTGGTTTCTACTTTCAAGTTGGAACATCCTTAAATTACCTACAAAGGGAATTTTTTAAGACAGATTGTAGGCATGCCTGTAGGGGATTGTCTTGATTGTTAATTGAGGTGAGATGATCCTCCTTGAATGTGAGCAGAACTGATTAATGGGCTGTGCTCTGTTCTGTGAAGTGAAAGTGAAGAACACTACCTGAGCAGAAGACAATCTGGTAAAACCACTCTGCAAATCAATCTGGAGGTTCCTCAGAAAATTGGAAAGAGATCAACCTGAAGACCTAGCTATACCACTCTTGAGCATATACCCAAAAGGTGCCCCACCATGCCACAGGGCCACATGTTTCACTATATTCATAGCAGCCTTAATTGTGATAACCAGAAGCTGGAAATAACCCAGGTGTCCCACAACAGAAGAATGGATACAAAAAATGTGGTTCATTTACACAATGGAATACTACTCAGCTATTAAGAACAATGACTTTACCCCCCTAGTGGCAGGGGGAGGGGGAGGAAATGGGGAGGTTCCAAAGGGGAGATCTGGAAAGGGGAAAACATTTGAAATGTAAATAAAGTATGAAAAATAAAAAAATAAAAAAAAGAGGAAAAAAAAAAAAGAACAATGACTTTATGAAATTCTTAGGCAAATGGATGGAATTTGAAAATATCATCCTGAGTGAGGTAACTCAGACCCAAGAGGATATTTATGCTACGTACTACTAATAATTGCATATTAGCCAAAAAGTACAGAATTCCCAGGATACAATCCACAAAACTCAAGAAGTCCAACAAGCAGAAGAGCCCAAGTGAGGATGCTTGGATCCCACTTGAGGGGGAGAAGAAAGCAATCACAGGAGGGGGCAGGAGGGAAGGACCTGGTTGGAAAGGCAACAGGGAGGAGAAGAGGGGAACACGATCAGGTATGGGAGGGTGGGGGAACAGCTTCTCCCCCCCCCCCCCCGGACACATATGCAGCAGAAGACTACCTGGTTTGGTCCCAGTGAGAGAAGATTCAGCTAACCCTCGAGGGACCTGAGGCCCCAGGGAATGGGAAGGTCTGGTAGGGTGGGGATGAGGACAACCTCTTGGAGATGGGGGAGGAGGTATAGGATGAAGAACAGTCAGAGGGCACGCTAGGATGGAGATAACAACTGGACTGTAAAAAAATAAATAATAGATAATTTTAGACTCATTTGTATTTTAGATGTAAAACACCTAACGATCTTATGATCAATAATATTTATAAGTGGAAAATAAATGTCAGAAAAGCTTAAAAAATATTTCATAGGGTTAGAGTAATTAGTGGGTGTGTGGATTTAAAGAAAATAGTTTATTATTTTTATTTTAAATATGCATTTGTTCGTGGTTGCGTATTTTGACATTTGTGTTAGTGCAGTGCTCAAGGAGGCCAGAAGAGGGCGTGAGATCCCCTGGTGCTGGAGGTACAGGTTGTAGAGGGCCATACAACTTGAGCCCTGGCAAGTGAACTCAGGTCCTCCCTAAGAGCTGAACATGTTCTTAACCACAGAGCCCTCTCTCCAGCCTGGATCTGAGACCTTTCATCTACACATATACTTTAATTATACTTCATGACGAAGTCATGATGGACTAACCTTAGGTACCTCGGTTCTTATCCTCCATCCCAAGTTACCTTATACTAGAAACATTTTTTCAGTAAATTTCTGACTCTATGATAGTGGAGTTGGCATCCCCGGGGAGGCAGCAACAGTGGCAACTGACCTGACCCCCCCGATACACCTGGAGACTGATCCACCAAACAAGGAATACACATGGAGGCACCCATGGTGCTGTCCACATGTGCAGCAGAGGAGGGTCTTGTTGGTCATCAGGGGGAGGAGAGGCCCTTGGGCCTGAAAGTGTTAGATCCCCCAGTAGAGGAGAATGCCAAGGAGGGAAGACGAGAGTGAGTGGATGGGTGGGTGGGAGAATACCCCCCTAGTGGCAGGGGGAGGGGGAGGAAATGGGGAGGTTCCAAAGGGGAGATCTGGAAAGGGGAAAACATTTGAAATGTAAATAAAGTATGAAAAATAAAAAAATAAAAATTAAAAAAAAAATCCTTAAGGATAATTTCACTGGAGCTTTCAAATGTCTTTGAATTCCTTTTTTATTTTATTCATTTGATTTTGATTTGTTTTCTTTTAGAAATAGTCTTGCTAGGTAGGGCAAGCAAGCATCAAACTTTTGGTCCTCCTGCCTAAATTTCCCAAGAACTGGGCTTACAAGTGTATGTCTTCTCACTCAGATCACACTATTTGTTCTCTTTATGAGCTCTTGGGTCTAATGGCATAAAAGACTCTTAGATATTAGATGCAAATGTCAGAAGGCCACGGACTGTTGCTGTAATGTCAGGACGTCACGATGTCAGCGAGATGACTCACCCTGCCCCGTGTGTCTAACATGACGTTGAAGGCTCCAGTGTCTGCAGCATGCTCAATATTAAATGTTCCACTTTACATGTTATACAAATCTTAAAATGATATATGCTGTAAAACATAGTTAACGGTTTGGGAGAGAATAGATAGGTAGTAACCGCCCTAAATGATGAATCACTGCTTAAATGCTCTTCCATTAATTCGAATGACATTTTGACAATAGCATGCTGTCTGTCCAATGGTTTGACCTGTACAACAACCTCTAATTATTACTAATTAAATAATTAATTATTCATAGAAGTGCGTGCCATTAGCATAGCAGAGATGTGTTGGAATATGATTTATATGAGGTTTATGAATCTTCAGAAAATAGATTCTTTAATAAATTAATAAAGGGGCTCTGGGGTTTCATTAAAAGGTGGCTGGAGGGTGTGCTTGCCTGTTTCCAGGGAGACCACAGGTGGTTCGCTGCTTTTTTTTTTTTAAGTTAAACTTGTTTGGGCTAGATGATTTTTTTTTTTCGCCCTTTCTCACTGCGCTGTCCTCAGGCAGAGAACGGAACATTTTAATGAAACCCCTGTTGTGTTCATATCACTTTGATCCCCCTGTGTTCTCTCCAGTCTACACATTGGCCAGGCGGATGAAGGGCTTCGCATTTTCCCTCCAGTATTAAAAACTGTGGCATGCCCTCCATGAATAAACAACATTGCAGTGGAGACCCAGCAAAAGAGAAAGGCAGAGCAAACAAAAGAATGAAGGAAAATGCATAAATTCAAACGACACTAGCCTCATTTACCCACTTAATTACCCTGACTCCTGACTCCTTTAGCCACTGCGATTATTTTTCCAGTTGAGCCTGGTTTAAAGAAATTGGAAAGATAGGCTCATCTATTTATTCCCCCTCAAAAATCTCTTTGCCACATGGAGTTCCGTGCCTTTGTTATCTCGCCATAATAATGATCATGGCGATATTAGTATCTTCCAGCACTGCTCACTAAATAGTGATAAAAATAGTAATATTAATGTTTTCTAACATCCATTTTGATGCTCTAAGGCGCATTAGAAATTTGGTCTTCGTTTAAGCAATGGGGAGCCCACAAAATATCATTATAGTTATCATTAGAACTCAAGGGCACTCCCCAGAAACTGAAACCTAGCCGAGGCTATGTCAGCAAGCATTCATTGGCCACGTGAGGAACAAAACTAAAAAAATAAAAAATAAAAAATAAAAAATTGTTAATACTGATTCACATCTGACCTATTCTAGCAGAGTGGCTTTTTTCCTTTTTCTTTTCCTCTTTTCTCTCTCTCTCTCTCTCTCTCTCTCTCTCTCTCTCTCTCTCTCTCTCTTTTCTGTTTCCCTTTTTTCTTTCTTATTTTCCTTAACTTGCTCGTCATCATCCTCACAAAGATGGAACGGCTCTTTTTCTTTTTTCTGAACCGGGTGTCAATCAGTCCTTTAAAGTCATGAGGACCCATCTCATTTTTAATCTCAATCTCTCTTCTCTTTTCTTTCAAAGAAGAAGGGAAAGAAACGTCAAAGGAGCAACAGCGTTGGCTTTCTAAAGCTCCGAGACCAGGCCAGTCTTCATCTACACCACTGTACAGACGGAAAGAGAGCCCCTTGCATGCCTGAGCTTGGGAAGGCCAAAGACGGGGGACGGGGGACTGGGGACACATTTAATTACTTATTGGGATTGCAAAGGAGTAACAAAAACTCTAGAAACTTGTAAGAGAAAATATTCTTTTCTGAGGTGACAGGTTTCACTTTCTGGCCTTTGCTTGTGCCATAGTCATTGAACTGACCGGGAGGTGTGAGTGTTTGCTTGACCCTGCCACACCTCTCATGGCTGTCAGTCTCTGGGAGACCTGAGATCTCTTCGTACATTGGGGACTTAGAGTTAGACCTGGCCCTCAGTCAGCACGTGCGTGCGGCTTTCCCCTTCCTCATTTTCACTCTGATTATACTGCTTTGGATTTCATTCTCCCTTCTGAACATTTCCCCCTTCTCATTCTCTCTTCTCCGGTCCCTTACCTTTGTCACTTCCCAGCTATTCCTTAGCTCAGTAGTGTTATTTGTTTTAGTTGGGGTTTGTTTGTTTTTCTAGCTGTCTGTAATGTGGTCAATTACATATTTCCTTGTTTTTAATTTGGCAAAATACAGAAGTAGTTTCATTACTTTCTAAGTTAAGTGTCTAAACTAGAACATTCAAGCAGGAGGGGCCAAAACTTTTAAAAAGTCATCAAGCCAATAACATTAATGGATGTTTACTAATTATAGTTTAGGAACAAGAATCATTTCAGGAAAATATTATTAATCTCACAGATCCCAGGGAACCACCATCTTTTTTTTTTTTTTTTTAAAAAAAAAAAAATGGATTCAGAGAAGATTAAAGCCTTAATTGAACACATACTTTATTTCTGTATTTAGTTTTCACAAACAACATTCGTTTAATGCAAAACTGACATTCTGGCATCAGTCACATGCCCATCAGGGTTGGATAATCAACAACAGTTTATAATAACACTGACCAGAATAATTAATAAAGTATGAAGCTCAAAGGAAAGAAATGTGTGTTACTCCAAACACAAAGGGGAGATTGCTTTCTCTGTATGAAATATAGAAGGTTTAAGGTTCGTTCAACTTTTTCTAGTTTTCCATCAGAGGAAGAAATTGAGTATGTGATCATCGTGATTTGCCTATGCTATCGATCTTCTTTTCCTATTTCTCCTTCACACTTTTTCTTTTTTAATTTTAGCTTCACTAGCTGAAGTTTGCTCTGCCTGGTTTCTGGTCTTTAAAACTTACACATTTAATACTGAGCCCAAGACAATAATATCAAGAGAAAAGGGTGAATGTTATGTGTGATTCTAATAATTATTTACATTCTTAACATGAGGTAATTGTCCACTAGTGATAGCTTTATAGATAGATAGATAGATAGATAGATAGATAGATAGATAGATAGACAGATGAAAGAACCTAGGTAATGGAAGACCAGGACATCTGGAATACTTCCAAGATACCATCATTAATTTACCATCCCCATAAGCCACTAGATAGGTGTTTTCCAAAATCAAATCAATAAGTACTAAGTTCACTTTGCAAATGTAATGGGTATGGAGTGAATTTCTGAAAACGCAATTTTTGCTTGTATAAGCAACTTGCTCATCTTCATAGGAAGACTCATAATAGTCTTTTATTCACCATTTAGAATCTACTCAGTGCTATATAATAAAAGTCATTCTGGATCATACTTGCAAACTTAGAAATTCAAAACAGAAACTTAGAAGTGAAAATCTACTATAAAACTTAAGATTATTTTCTTTTCAATTTCTGGAACAAATTGCAAAGGAGTTCTATTAGGGATTGTCTGGAGTCTGTATGTTGCTTTTCGTACTTTGGCTCTTTTAATCATTAATAATCCTATCAATAATAACAATCATTAATAATCTTACCAAACAGTAAGTATGGAAGGTCTTTTCATCTTATGGCATCTTTTTAAATTTCTTTTTCCAATGTTAAAGTTTTCATTGTAAAATTTCTTGATTGGATTTATTCCAAGATTTTTTTAAGGCTGTTGTGAATGGTATTGTTCTTTAAATTTTTAAATTTAAATTATTGTGTGTATATAGAAACACTATTGGCTTGTGTATGCTAGTTTTATAACCTGCTACTTTACTGAATTTGTTTATTATTAGTGCAGGAGTTTTTTTGAGAAGTCTTTAGGATCTATTCCATACAGAATGATATTTTTGCAAGTAGGGATACATTGACTTCTTTCTCCCCTATTCATCAGTGAACTTATTGCACTAGCTAAGGCTTCAATAATTATATTAAACAAAAGAGGAAAAGAATGGGTAAAAAATAAAAATAAATGAGTGAATAAAACAAAAAAAGGAAGAATAGAAGAAAACGTAGAGTGGTTTAGAATTATCAGAAGCATATTATAAACATAAAAAAGGCCTTAAGATTCACTTTAGATTCTAGTCATTAATCTGTTCTTTAAAGAATAGTCATTTTACCATAAAACCAAAAACACTGAAATGCTAGAAGAAAACAGGCAATACCCTATGAGATATAAGTATAGGAAATGACATTTTGAATATGATCACATTTACCCAGAAACTTAGGCCAAGAATTGACAAGTAGGACCTCACAAAATTAAAATGTTTCTGCAATGCTGAGGAAAAAAATCAATAGACTGAAGAAGCCCACAAAATATAAGAGAGAATCTTTGACAGTTTTATATCTGACAGAAGATTTCTCTTTTAGCATTTTCTCTTCACGTTATCAATTTCTTATTTTTGACAAAAGTTTTAATATCCAGAGTGTATAAAACTAAAAAGCCAAAGAAAAAAAGAAAGAAACCAGATGGCCTATTTATCAAACAAGCTACAGATTTGAGCAGATATAAGAAATAAAATGACTAAAAAAAAAAATTTCAAAAATTGTTCATATTTAGCAGTTAGGGAAATATTAATCAAAACAACTTGAGTTTTAGCTTACCCTAGTCTCAATTGCTAAGATCAACAAAACAGCCTACCATAAATGTTGGAGAGGACATGGGAAACAAGGATTCCTCACTGTGGGTCAAAATCCGAGTTTGTACAGCCACTCTGGAAATCAGTGTACAGAACTCTCAAAAACCTAAAGAAAATTGACCTTATGGCCCACCCCATGGTATATGCCCCAAGGACTTGACATCCTACTCCACAGATACTTGCTCAGCTGTGCTCATTGCTGTTCTACTCACAATCGGTTGAAAATGAAAACAACCTAAATTTCCTTCAGCTCATAAAAGGATAATGAAAATGTGGTACATCTACACTATGGAATGCTATTCACCTGTAAATAAAAAGGGAATTATGAAAATTTCAGTTAAACGTGTGGAACTAGAAATATTATTAGATGAAGTAACCTAGGCTTTGACCAATGTTACATGTTCTCTTTCATCTGTGATTCCTAGCTCCAAATCCTGACATGTAAGTATATAACCTGGAATAACCATAGAAACCAGGGGGCAATGCTAGCTGGCAACGAATAGCAGGCTATGCAAGTGATAAGAAGAAAAGGGTAAATAAAAAAATGGGAGGGCTTTAATTGAGCCTAGGTAAGAGGTCAATATAGAAGAAGGCAGAGGAAGGAAAACAACATTAAGGATGTTTGGACAAAACCATAAGAAATCATACGATTTTTATTTAACTAAAATTACATCTAATACACTTTGAGCTGGCCAGCTACCTGAAGGGCACCAACATTCTGCCTTTCCCTCCCACTGTGGCCCAGACTCACCTGCTGTCAGACGAGTCCCAAAGATGCTGCCTGCACTGGTCCCTCCTGCCCCAGAAAAGCTCTGAGTTCCTACCCAACCCCACCAACATTCACTATCTTTCCACCCTGCAGGTTTTGGGGCACAGGGAGGGCAAAGCTGCAGAACTAGGCTCAAAGCCAAGGAAGCAAAACCTCCCAGGACCAATCCCAAGCATATTATCACAGAGGCCAAGCAGGGAAACAGGCCTCACGTGCTAGAGAGCAGTCTTCCCCAAGGCTCTCTTGCCATCCCTCACAGTGAGCAGGGTTGTCATCCCCATCTCCACCCACAGAGTCCTCTGATTTGCCAAATAAAATTCCCTGGAACTGAAAAAAATTACATCTAACATAAATAAGTACATATGTGTGTGATTATCTATACATATGTATATACAAGCTTAAATGAACGTACACAACTTGGTCTGGCAAATATTCTCCCCTAGGACCCATTATCTATCTATAAAAAGTATTTTACCAGACATGAGAAATCTCCGTTGAAGTTGTTGGCCAGGAGAGTCCAAGAAACATACCAAACAGTATAAGCTATTTCTATCGTACTTTGTTGCCTTCAAGATGTTGAAGATAAGTGCTTATTTAAATACCATGCATTTCAGATATAGGACTCAGAGAATCTGAGACAGATCTCACTTGAAAGCCTGCTCCCTGAGAACTAGCTTTCATCTATCAGAAGGTGCTATGCAAGCTTCCAAGGGAGGGAAGCAACCAGCAATTCTATTCAGCTCTCCTGCCTATGAATCACACAATGACCAGCACAGCAAGATATCTCTGAGTTCAGTAGTGGCACTCATATCTTGTTGGTACCCAATATCTAATTAGATTCCAGGCTAATTTAACAAGGAGGAAACCATTCCTGTGGAAACCTAATCAACTTCCTGAGGCTAAGGAGGTCATGAGTATTAGAAGAGAATCTACTACCACTGCTTTAGCAAGCCACCACGATTTCAACTGCCTTCTGAACACATATCCTAATACCCATAGTTACGGTTGACTTTTATCTCTCATCATATAAGCTTCTTTTTGCAACAGATGGAATCCATTACAAATATACAAAAAATATAAAAAATAAACAAAATACAGAGAACAAACCACAGTAAGGAGTCTAGCCCCAATCTACAACACATCTACAATATCTACATCATAATTCCTGAACCTAAGACTCTGTGAACATCGTGGATGGGGGGTGGTGCATAAAGAATATAAGAGACAGAGAAACCACAAAATTTGCTAGGAGATTGTGCTCCTTACAAATGACAGGGAAGAATTACCCATGACACCTCAACAGCATGTCTGCCTAAATAAGATTTGAGCAAGTACAAAGCCAACAGACTAACTTATACGGGATAAATCTCAGAAGGCTTGCTCATTCCTGAACACAGAAATACAGGCAACTGAGGAATAGTCTTCTCCAAGGACAAACCTTTTAATTGATTACCCAGTTGTTCAGCCTTGAAATTATATACATACATGAAAACCTAAATGAAGTGATCGAGTTGTATTCATTTATTTATGATGTGTCTGATATGTGCATCTCCATCTGTCTCTGTCTCCCATCTCTGTGTCTGTCTGTCTGTCTGTCTCTCTTCTTTCTTTCTCTCTCTCTCTCTCTCTCTCTCTCTCTCTCTCTCTCTCTCTGTAACAACAACAAAAAAATAACAACAATAAAGAAAAAGATGCCATGAATTTGAGAAGGAGCAAAGTCAGGTTGGTTAGGTCACGGAAGGGTTTGGAGAGAAGAGAAGGAAGGGAGAATTGATATAAGAATATCTTAATTAACAGTATTCATTCTACTAACTTTCAAGGATGAGTCTTTTATGTATATTATCTTCCGACCCTCATAGAGCTGCCAACAGAAGGTATAATGAATCAGAGATCTGCTGTGCAGGTTTTCCATCCTCAAGTATAAGTGTGGAACACAATTCTTCTACCTACAGTTCCATCCACTGCTTACTTCTGTATTTTAACATCTTCTTGCAGATATGCATGCTGATTTCTCTACCTCACTAAGACAATAAAGAGAAGAGGGGCTGCATCTTATTTTGTTCCTATGATATATCCAATTTCATATTTACTATTTGATATGGATGAAATCAGGACTATTCAAAAACAAATCCCTGAGTAGGTATTTACCACTCTTATTGATTAAAAGTAGAGTTCTCACTAATATCTGCCTACTTCTCTCTGTGGTGTTCACAATTCATAAGCTACCATGTTCTGTTTACAGAGGCATGTTTTTCAAATTAGAAAATATTACCCTTGCAATAATCAGAGGCATAACGGTAGTACCTCTTATAGTAGGAGACATATTTATTGACAAAAGATCTTCCACTGTTTCTCAAATGTTGCTGTCATAAATCAATTTTACTGTATTTTCTTTACTCACAGCAGTCAAGGATTTTAAAATCTTTGTGTGTTAAGATAATTTCCTGAGTGTAAAGAAAATTCTATGAACTGGATTCTGAAGGTTTCTTATTTCTGCCATAATAATCAGCACAATATTAGGAGGTGAACACAGCACATGTCCCATCCTACTGTTACTTAGTTCACAATTTGATATGGATGCCACCATATTAAAATCATCATTTGTGTTGATACGGATATGTCATTTTAGAAACTGTAGAAAAGAACTGATTCCCTTGAGTTTTCCAGACTTTGACAACAATCTACATTCTTCGACTCTCCTGGTACCCTTTTACAATCCCAATGGACATCATATCAAAGAAACTTCTTTTGTAACTTACATCTCCTCAAGACGAAGCCAGGAAACATTTATCCACTCCTAGATTGTATTGGATTGATGTAGAAAATCTCAAACATGCCTTTATGTCAAGGTAATGTTTTACTTGCAAAGTCCCTCTTGCCATGCAAGAGAAAAATTTCAGGTTTGTGAGCATAGACAGCCTGGGGAGTCTTTGTTTTCCTGATTACACTCATTGCTTGTTACAGTCTTTCATAAAGAGAATCATGTTTAAAAGGAGAAATCAGAAGCACATGTGCTGTATTAATACAGTTCTGACAGGAATAGATAATACACAGAGACTGAATAATAAGAAATGATTTCATGGAGGCTTTTTTCAATGATGAGAGTGGTAGAGGAAATCTACATGGCTATCACAGCTCCATGAAGCCAAGCAGTTCAAGGAGGACATGACTGACCCTCGGCTGAATGGGCAGGAGGAGTAAGCAGTCTGGGATATATTTACAACAGACTGCCTGTTGGACATTGAGGCCTTATTGTCAAGTAGTCCAATTGGGATGACTCAAGAGGGAAATAAATAGCTCAACAACATCATCTATATATCCTCTTCACTCTCTTGCCAGTAAAATTCCACTTATTTTCCTCCACCTATCTAATTGGCAGTGGTCAGTTATAAAGCCTATTCATATTGGCCAGGCTGGTGTTTGTGGACATGGCAGGATAGCTGTGAGAAGTAGACATGAAGTGGAAAATGGAATTATCTATTATGAACAATAGCTAAAACATTGTCTTGGATACAATAAGTATATAAGATATATAAGTAAGCTATACAGAAACATATGTTGGCACCAGTGACCATAGGCGAATGACCAAGTTCTGATCCTCAAGGGGATGAACATAAACACAGCTACAGTGAAACTTCTGGTTTTGAGTGGAAATCAATAGAGTATTACAGTTCCTTTTGACAGCATTTGGTAGTGGGGCTGGGGGTGTCAGAACCCCTATATGGATATTTGAGGAACATCTGTCATTGTTATGTATTTATTTAGCCTGGTTATGTATTTATTTAGCCTAAGACTGTTTATGGAGTATAGACAGTACCAGCTATATACGAATTAGTTGACATCAGAATTAAATGATGGGACTGTATCTGTTTCTATTCTCTTAATTGAAGACAAAACAAAACACCCTAATATAATTTCAATGAAACATAGGGAACATATACCTCCAGTTCCAACTGGATTCTTTTTAATCCAGGCTAATGCTTTTACTATTTGTTAATAATATTCAGTGTAATTAATAATGGGTTTCATTATGGCATTTTCATAATTCTTATTTTGATTATATTCGATTCTCCAGTTATCTTTCTTCTCTTCCAAATTTCTCGTTCTAGACCCCTTGTTTATCGCAAATACTCTCTTTCTTTGCTTTTTCCTCTTTTAGATTTATGTATTTATTTTATGTATGTGACTACACTGGAGTTATCTTCAGACACTCCAGAAAAGGGCATTGGATCTCATTACAGATAGTTGTGAGCCACCATGTGGTTGCTGAGAATTGAACTCAGGACCTCTGGAAGAACAGCCATTGCTCTTAACTGCTGAGCCATCTCTCCAGCCCCTACTCACCTTCTTTTTATGTTGTAGTTTGTTTATTTGGTTTTTTTTAAATGAAGATTTGTCATATGAAGAAAAGCCTGCAACATTTATCTTCCCACATCTGGTCGGTTTTGTGATTAATGCAATGCCTCTATTCCATCCAGTGAGCTGCTTGCTCTTACCACATTAAACATGAGCTGCCTTCTCTATACGTGGCTCTCCTGGATGCATCCACACGGCCAGGGGAACCCATCCCACAGTAATAATTTCTGGTTAAACCAGGCAGATGCTAGGCAACTAAAAAAAAAGAATCCAGTCAGATACGTCATGTGGCTTCACATGTATTTTATTTTTGTGCATTTATTTTTCTCTCTGAATGAATATGAGAATGAGAAGTTGCATAACATGAACATTCAGTGAAATTTCCCACTCAAGTCCAATTCTAAAGAGAACTACAAATGGAGAAATAATCCCTATGGTTCACTCCTCTTTTATCTCATAGATGTGTATATTTCTATTAGATCATACACGATATACCATTCCTCCATCCATCCCACCCTCCTGTCCTTCCTTCTTATTTTACTCTAAATAGGGTTTAGTTTTCTTCTTAGTCCAGTACATGTGTCACATAAGCATTGTTAAGGGATGGACATCATCCTTTAAGTGAATTCTATTGATGCAGGTGAGTGTAATGATTGGAATAATGCAGGTTAATGTTTGGACTCTACAGTGTGCTGGAAAGGATTCCAGGAAATGGAAAAGAAGTTATTTCTACATCTCAACATATCTGTACCCAGTAGAATCTTTGTTACTCATTTGATTGCCTCACAGCCAAGCTGGGTGTGGTCCTTTGAAGTGGAACATTTCTGAAGACTTGACTATTACTATTAAAAAAAGTCTTGGCCTCAGCAGCTCTTATTCCCAGAGTCTATGCCATGTTAAACTTTAGCTAGGGATACTCCTGAGGATGTGGTAAATGGAAAACAAAGATAAATCTTACAAGTCTTCATCATGCCTTTGGGGAGTCAAACTCTCTTAACTCATTTAAGACTTGAAGCCTCCCTTTCCCCTTAAAGCAAAAACAAACAAACAAACAAATAAACACTTCTAGTTTTACTGTAGTCTTACAGAGCTTTGTCTTGGCTATATATTCTTCAACCTTTCTGATTTGCTGAAAATTCTCATTTTCCAACTATCATCAATGCAATCTATGGGGAAAGTTTATTGCCAAACTCAATTCCAATGCTTGGTAAGCATTTTTGATCCAATTGGTGATCTGAGTGGTCCTTAGCGTTAAGCCTTATAAACAGGAGTTTGCTCCATGCACATGTCAATGTAGTGGCTGAGACATCAAGATAAGGGAGTAAAAGTGTCCCTGAACTCTCAGGACTTCTCTATCAGCCCCAGAATGAGCAGATGTCTCTGTGTCTGTTCTTCCTCCTGTGTGTTTCAGATAATTTATACAGCTGATTTCTCTAACTCTGTGTGTGGGCATTTCTGATGCTAGCCTTGCTTGGATGTTGAAAATATGAAAATGCATAGGAAAGTCACAGAATATTTCTAGGCTCTTTGCCATCCTCTCAGAATTACAATCAGGAAAAGACAGACATGTAAACAAGCTGATTAGTGTTCCAGCTTCCAATAAAACTCCTGCCATGTGGGTACTTCGAATCCTATTCTTGCCTCAGACATAAACTATGCTTTCTTTTCAGGTGTTTGGTGATTTGTTGAATATAATTTGAAAAAGCATTTGGAATGCTATAAGTTTCAAACATGACTTTCCACTTAAAGAGTGACTTAAGACTGAGAAAACATCACAGGAGGGTCTTTGTAGAACTTCATCATCATGACTACAGAAAGATTCTAATAACATGCTTTCCTATCATTTGATACATAGCATAAGGAGTAAATATATATATACATATATACATATATATATATATATGTGTGTGTGTGTGTGTGTGTGTGTGTGTGTACTCATGTAGCAGGACTGTATACACATATGAGCATAAGCTACGTAAAGTACACACATGTTTTAAAATGTAACATATCATATAAATCCATATAGCAAGTTAGTATATGAACATTTGTATTAGGGAAACACATTCCATAGAGAAGAAACAAAATGTGTATAGCATGTATGGAATGTAACACTTATGTATGCAATATGCACGTATTTCATTACTATGCTTACTGAAATAGTATGCACAGCCACCAAATGTGTCATAGATTTGTGGGTTGTAGGTAAGCATAGGACACACAGTATATAAATAATACTTATATGACACAATACAATGTATAATGCATATAGCTTATATATATATATATGATATAATGTAAGACTCATGTGATTATAGATTAAAACTTCATTTATTTAAGTATGTGCATATATTACACGAAATGTGTCTATTCTGAATCAAAATTTATGAGTGTAAAGTATTATTTTATATGTAGCTTATCTAATAAAATTCCTTTTAGTGAAGGACATATAGAAAGTAATCCCCTGTAAAATACGTGTTGTAGTTTGGAAAGTCTTGATCGTGACTGACCCAGAAGTCCTAGTGTTTAATCCCATTTTCTTCTTTTCCCTGACTCTTCAAATGACTGTTATTGGATTTCTAGCTGTAAAATATCAGAAGCCATTCCAGTCAAGCTAAATGGGAAAAATGAGAGAAGTACATAGAAGTATATACTAGAGAGAAAACAAGGGCTAGACAACCTGAGAGCAGACGTGATTTATTAGCATAAGAGAAACAGGGAAATAGCTTCACCTAAAGTAAGAATACCATGCCAGACACAGCATTAGTGTTTTGCAGGTTCAATTGAAAACAAAGAAAAAAGAAAGCAAGGGCAACATATATGTAGATCTCTCAGAGAAACCATCCTCAATAATTAACATATATCTTCATCTCAATTTGCTACTATTGAAGCTCACACATGGTCTGGCAAAGCATTATACATGAAAAAAAATATATTAATGACCCATGAATGGATAATTTACAATGATGAAGTAAAAAAAAAAAAACCTTTAGCATTTCACAAGTATAATGATCTTGGATAACAGAAAATAATGCTATGTGTACAGTCCAGAGATTCATTCTCTCTCTCTCTCTCTCTCTCTCTCTCTCTCTCTCTCTCTCTCTCTCCCTCTCTCTCTCATTTCCCTTCTCTCCCTCTATAATTGTCCAAATATCATCAAATCCTCCAAAACATAAGATTAAAGATGGCCAAGATGTTTCAGAGTACGTTTATAATATCTAACGGAATAGCTGACAGACAGATCTCCTGACGAGATGTTCTGTATCTTAGCTGTATTTAAATACCTCAGAAAGATAAAGAAGGTGTAGGTAGCATCTTCACTAGTCTCTGAACGAAGTCTTAAGTATTTATACTTGATCCATTGAAGAGAGTCATTTCACAGTGAGAACTATTTTGCAGGTCTTCTGCTCATAGACTATACTTGTGCAAAATTTGATGAGGGGTTGACTCTTTTTTGTTTGTTTGTTTGTTTGTTTACCAACAATACTTTGGTAATAAGAACCAACATACTTTGAAGTGCATCACCAGAACTGAGTCATCTAATCTTCATAGCATTCATACCTAATTTTTCTCCTTCTTCAAGTTACAGGTAAGAAATAGAGACACAAACATCTGCTCAATTGTATTTTGCTTTCCTTAATATGGACTGCCTATTTTTAAAAAAATAAAGATGAAATTTTAGTGATTGGACAATCCGGTATTGTTTTTATATAGTAAACTGAGAGCATTTTTGTTAAGTAATCCTGAATCAGACATTTACAAAAATACTTAAAATAGTTTATTTTTCATCAGTTTACTGATAAATATAATCTAGATAACCAATTTGTCTTCTCTTGATTGGTAAATACTACTTTTGCACTCAACATCATTAGTAGCCTGTAGCTCTTTGTGCAGGGATGGGGCATCATGGCTTTTCCCTGTCCTTTTTGGCATGTTGTATATTTTTCTTGTCTTTGTTCAGCTCATGTTCATAGAGTCATGTTGGTGAGAGAGTATGGGTATAACTTCTGTCATTACTGAGATACAATCAAAGAGAAAAGTCCCTGACCCCCTGGCTCTCTCTACCACTCTTTTTCAGTGCTTCCTGGGCCTTAAGTGTAGAAGTTCTCTTGTAGATGAATATATGTACATGCATATACTCATGTAACAGCAGCTAATGAATGGAGAAGCCTTATATTTGAGTGAGAGCAAGGAGGGGTATGTGGGAGGATTTGAAATGACGATAGTCAAGGGAGAAATGATATTATTACATTATAATTACAAAGATTAAAAAAAACTTTAAAATCAGCTTATAGTCCATCTTACAAAATAATAAGGCCAATAATTGTAGAGAAAGTCATTTTAATGTTGCCCAAAAGAACAAAGGCTACTACAGTAATAGTTAACATTATCACCTTGGTGGTATATAGAATAACATAAAAAACAAAATAAAACAAGTCTTTGGCACATCGATGAGGGATGAAATTGATTAGATTAATTGATATAGAAAGACCCATCCTAAGAATGGGTGCTTTGGTGAGGGTCTTTTATCACAGCAACAGGAAGATTAGCAATTACACCGATTCAGAGTCAATTATCTACACTGAGAACTTCAGAATGTATACTCTTCTGATTACCACCTCAACCCTTTTGTTTGTATCAGTCAGTATCTCCTGTTGAGGGTGAAATGTCCTCATAGGCTCTCATGCTTCGACGCTTCTTCCCCAGTGATGGAGCTGTTCTGAAAGACTGGGAAACACAGGAGGTTAAAACTTGCTGGTTGGCTTCAGGGTGGTGTTTCCTGGTCCTACTTTCTCTCTGTTCTCCATGTCTGGTTCTATCTACCTACGAGCAGATGAGGAATTCTTGCTTCACACTCCTGTCATCATGAAGCTGCCTGTTCCCGAGGTTTCCTCTCTATGATGGACTTTAGAGTCAGATTGGAAGCAGAAATAAAACCTGCCTTCCTTAAGTTTCATTGGTCCAGTATTTGGTTGCAATGGAAAGTTACTCAGTTTCTAAGCTAATTATCTTAATCATGACCGTATCAGAAAGCACAAGCACAATTTCTTGCATTTGTCTTTTAATAATGTTACTTCTTCCTTTGCAATCATCACTATGGAGAGATTTCCCATGGAGGTTTTCTACAGTGGCTGGGCAAATTTGACACACTGGACCCTTTCCTTCCTCAAATCAATTGCTCCCCTCCTCTGCTTCCCCCTTGGTGGAACACACCACACCCCTCATCCTTTTGATTGTGTGTGTTTTTCCTCTTCATTACAGCTAAAGGCTGAATGGGCCTCTTGTGTGAAAGAGAGACAATGATGCTCATTTAATGGGATTATTTACAATAGGAAAAAAAGTAGCTTTAAAAAGAGAAAACAGAGACAGTTATAGCAAGAGGCCTGGCCATGAAGCCTTTCTTTTATTATGAGTTTGGCACACTCCACACCTTTTCCTGGCCATGTGCCAAGGATCTCCTCTGCTTGAGAGCAGCCCTTGAGTTTTGTTGCTGTTTCCAAATGAAGCCGCATCAGCCAGGCTTTGTGATGTGACTCATTTCCGCAACAAGGGTGCTCTGGTCCATTAACAGCTCTGTGTTCCTTGATCAAGTAACATTGTGGCAGCCATTCTCATGGCCAAGGTTCTCTTGGATGATCAGGCTTTTCCGGACACACCCACATGGAGTAGAGAACACTAGCTGTAGAAAGGCAGCCAAACCTGGCTCCATAGGCAGAATAGCTGTTAGCCATGGGAAAAAGAGACAGCCTAGGCTTGGAAGCTTCCCTTCCTGGGGCAGTATCCGTATGACAACATGAAAACCAGCTTTTCTGGGCGAGTCAGTTAGAGAAAGTTGCCTCCTGTTGAGAGATATGGCCCTCCAGCTCCACACTGAGGTACTTAGACATCACACATAGTGTACAACTTCACGCAGCAGCTGGGACCACATATGACCTCGCTCATAGTCATTGAACCCCAAGTGATCATTGGTAGCAACACAGTGCACAGTCTAGGATTTGTATCCTGGGCTTATCATTTGTTATCTGGATACGTCTGTTATATTTGGCAATTTATTTAAATATTGCCAGTCATGGTTTCTTCATCTGTGAAATGGTTGATTATACAATGATAACATTTGAGTCAGAGGTCACTTGGAAGGCTATGTGAGAAAATGCAAAGGAAGCACGTAGAACTGTGCTCTCCCTAAAAGGGAAGTTCTCATCGCTGTTTATGAACATTAAGTGCTAAGTGAATCCGGGACTCAATAAAGATAGTAGATAAGACTCTGCATTGCTAGGTCCTCCTTTTGTTCTTCTTAACTCCTCATCCCCTGGGGAGGGGGGACAGGATCCCACTATAGAGCCACAGCTGGGCCAGTAATTACTGTGTCAACCAGGCTGGTCTCAAGTTTACCATAATCTTCCTTTTCTGCACCCCAAGCGCTGGGATTACAGCTCTGTATCACAGCACCTGCCTTTGTACAATATTCTTTAATATCCAAATTCTCCTATTGGCTTAAACTACTATAATATTAGTTATTTCAAATGTATTTATTATATGCCAAACATTATGTTAAATATTTTATGCATTTAATATTATTAACCCCCTTACCTTCTTTCTGAACTTGGCTCTTTTATTAATCCCATGTATTAAGCCAAGGGCCTGACGTTCACAAAATCTAAGTAACTTATTCAGGGTTGAGAGCTAAGGTGTACTTCATGTGGAGTTTCCTGAAACCTCTAACCTAGCCTTCCTACTACACTGAAAGCTGAAATTTGCTTATCTTTGTATACATTATGATTGCAATCTTTTCTCCCTATTTTATATCCGAAAATATACATTTAAATGTCGTATAGACTACTTCCTGGGGGCAGAACTCATGGCCCTTGAGGTTGTAGAAATAAGCTAGAACTACTGCTCATTTTCAATGGTATAGAGTTGATGAACATCAATAAAACATCCTTAGTAAGATGCTCTTAATTTAAAAACAAGCACAATCCACTGCCTCTCTAAAGGGCAAGCTTAGTGAAAAATAAAGAGATCAATCACATCCCCTGGGATGTCAGGAGAGCTATGGTGTTCTGAGGACCACTTAGTGTCCTTAAACTAGAAGGAAGTCTCATCTCAGTCTCGGCCATACCCGTCTGCTGTTAAGTCTGGTTCTGAACTCTGTCCTGTCTGGTTTTCCCAAGTAGTACATATACTGTTTCTATTGCTTTGATGTCAATATTAATATCTTTGATAATAGTCTACCATTTTCTCATTCCATTTCTGGAATATTGTTTCATTTGTCTCTCCTATTTTTTATTTACTTAATGTTCTTCAAATTGCACCATTTGCTACTTAGCCTCAAGGAGTATCAGCTATTAAAATTATCCTAATAATGCTAATTGACTAAAATGATGTACAATATCCCAGCTGACAGCATGGGTAGGTACCATATGGGGAGGGAGTTTTCTTTAAATGAAGCAAAGTGGTCTCAGGATTCCGAAGACTTTTACTGAGTAGGACGATGTAACATCTGCAGGAAGCCCATGTGGACATCTTTTTTGTGTTGAAGGATCTTCCAGAAGTTACATGCTTGGATTAATGAACTCCCATACACACCTGCTCAAGTTCATGCCTATCATGTCTGTCATAGATGAATGCATATATACTTATCCATATCTTTTATTAACTCTGTTCTAAAATCTAGCTAAACACAGTCTGTAAGGAAAATACATGCTAGTTACTAAGTATAACTTTCATATTTAACAACGGAAGGTTTAAAAAAAAGATTTGGGGAGCAATAGTTATTTGCCCAAGGTCACTACCTACTTATAAGTAGAGACAATGTCCACGCCTATGTTCACATGTTCCTCTCATGGTCATTGTATATCCCATTTGATGGGACTTTTAATTTAAAGGAAATAAATACAGATTTGGGATCACTTAAAGGATCATATAGGGTGCTCTACATGAAAACAGAAATCTCAAGCACAGTTGAAATGTTTGGAAGTTCCGGGGAAAATTAATGTTTTACAAAATATAAAATAAAATATAAAATAATATAAAAATAGGGGAGAAAGTCTATTAAAAGTTCTTTTCCTCTCGATGATCTAATAATTAACCTCCATAAATAATTACCAAGACCCTAGCATTAGCCAAGGAGAGTGATTAGATAGACTACACCTGCCTGGATATGTTCCTCTGGGTTTGCTGATGCTTGCCATTAAAAAAAAGGGACAGCACAGTGTGAATGACTTACTGTGAAAGGTACTTGCTATGACCTGAGCTTTACAGGAGTTGGCATTAGATTACAGAGTAAGTTACAGAGCTGAGGAGCAGTTAAATGAGACACATATACTTGCCCTCTAACAGACATGTAGCTGTGGAAATGGAGGGCATTTGGGCAGAGGTAACTGAACTCCTTCTGGATGGGAAGCAATTAGTGCAGTATTCAGTTCAACACTTTTGGAGTACACACTAAAATGTTTATTCCTGTTGGATTTTTTAAAAAGACATTGGCATTAGTCTCATCTTTTCAATGACTAAACACACATTAAAATAACAGAGATATATTTTGTAAACATCCACATCTTTATAGGATATTTTGGGCCAAGAACCATAATTTCTAATTTCTGAAACTACAAAAATAATAAATAATACTGATGCTTCAATTTTGACTTAGTTATTTCCATATTGCAGTGATAAAAATGCCCTTATGAAAGCATCTTAAGACAGGAAGAGTTTTATTTGGGTTTCAGTTCTAATGGGATTCAGTCTATCATGGGAGGAAGCCATGCAGGCAGGGAAGGCATGGCAGCAAAGGAAGGTTGACTGTTCCCTTTCACTCAGCAGAGAAATGGGTGTGTGCTGCTATTGACCAACAGACATTCCAAAGTATCTGATAATCCCCAACTACATGGGGTATTTTACACAAAATCCTATGACTCTGCTAAATTGAAGATTACTTAAGTAATTATTAAATTACTCTACATGTATCAAACAAAATGATATTTAACCTTTTCTAGGAAATTTTATACTTACTCTCCTACAAAGGTGGGAAAATGCCACATAACTATTTTTTGGAAGGGTTGTCTATGTGCCTTTCTTTAAATGTATAAATCTGCTTCCTTTAGAGTAAAACCTAGCTATAAATAACTTATTTGTGATGTTAGAGATGCAATTTGCATCCAGTTTCTATGGTCATTGACACACCCAAAACACACATGAGAAAAGGTGTCATAAATGTAGAAACATAAGTCTTTACTAAAAAGGACAAAAATGTGTTGGGAAAATTGATGAGAATTCCCATCTCTCAGATAACATGGAATCCTGTTGAATGCATCCAGCATCCACTTTTTATATCTGTACTTCATAGACTGGGCAAATAAACAGGAAGAGGTAGAGCAAAGGGTGTGGTGAAAAAGGAATATAGAAAATACCCAAGTTCCTGCCCTGTTAAACAATTCTAGCTTCAATTACTTTTCTGAACCAATTATATATCAAGAACATTTCTGAAAATGCTCAAGGAATTAGGCAAAAACAGTAATTTTTAAAACTAGTGTGTGTGTCATCCATTGCTGGTGGGAGTGCAAACTTGTACAGCCACTATGGCTATCACTATGGCCATTCGTCAGGAAGATTGGAATAGATCTACCTCAAGAATAAGCTATATTACTCTTGAGCATATACCCCAAAGACAATTTATCCTGACACAGAGATACTTGTTCAATCATGTTTATTGCTGTTCCATTCATAATAATCAGAATCTGGAAACAATATAGATGACCCTCAACAGACGAATTTATAAAGAAAATATGGTACATTTACACAATGAAATAATACTCAGCCATTAAAACATGATTTTTTTTTTTTAGGTAAATGGAAATAACTAGAAAGGATCATTCTGAGCAAGGTTGTCCAGCCTCAGAAAGACAAACATGTTTTATATTCACTTATACGCAAACATGCTTTATTCACTTATATGCTTCAAACTGATGATAACCAAGCTACCATCAATAGAGCCATAGAGGTTATATAGAAATTACTAAGGGTGAACAGATAGATCTCCCTAAGAGAGAGGCATACAAAAGATAGTTATATATGTATAGGGAAGGGGTACTGGAACAGGAGGATCTAGTGGGGGTATAAGAGGGGACAAATGAGGGGACAGAGGGAAAGACAGACAAAATTAAGGACCATTTGATGGGTACTATGGAAACCTAATACAGTAGAAAAATTATATATATATATATGTGTGTGTGTGTGTGTGTGTGTATACATATATATATACACATATATATGTGTGTGTATATATGTATATATATACACATATATATGTGTGTGTGTGTATATATGTATATATATGAAATAGCCAGATAATGGGGCAGATAGAGCCCCACCTGGATATCTCTTTTCACCAAAGGACATTTCCCGAACCAGGATTGGGTTACATCTAACTGAAGTTTTGGCCAGAAGGGGTCCCGTGGGAACCTCCAAACAACCCAGTCTTTTGCCAAGACAATAGGTTACTCTCCACAAAAGGCAGCAAGACCATATTGATGAAGGCAATACCTACAAACCTATTGAACATAAACTGTACCCCTGTAGTATAGTATAGGCACAACATTTTTGCAACGTACTTTAATAAGTGTTCAAACTCTCCTCTAGCCCACCCCCCACCAGAGGTAATGGAAGAGAAAAGTCATTAGGATCTGGGGAGTGAACCTGTTTAGCAGTACTTCTTTCCGGGCAAGCTCAATCTTTTTTGTCAGTAGCAAACACCAAACACGAATCAGCAGCTACAGTCCAATCCTTTCGACAAGCAGATACTACGCACAGACCAGCAGCTGTAGTTCAATCCTGAAGAAACTGCAAGGCACACCAACAGGCCTGAGGGGAGGCTGCAGAAGCAGCAAGCTGCAACAGGAACCTCATGAGCAGTTCTTGTGGGAGTTTCTCTCAGTGCTGGTGTTAACCAAGAGTGGAGCTCAACAATGTCATGTAAGGCAAACCAATACTGTGTGAGTCAGTAGCAAAGAACAGCGAGGTAGAGCAAACCCAACCAATGCTCAGTGCTCATTTTCCACTGTCTGTGGGGTCATATTTATACTTTTTCATCAAGCATCGTCTCACGGTCTGCTATATGAAAACATCCTTTCACATGTGTGTCCCAGCAAACCATCATTTGACATAATTGACTTTCCAAGCGATCTCCAAGTTTCCACTTCAGTATAGGATCTTGGTACAGGAAGGCACTCTGCATGCCCTAAAAGAAAAATGCAAATACAAACCAGCTACAAACCCTTTGTTCGACAATGTTTTCCTGCCTGCAAGATACGCTATAGTGGCACAGAGCTTGTAGGAGTGAGCAACCAATATGGGATTTTACTTAAGGCCATTTCACGGATTGGAACTCATGCCCAGAACTGCTTAGGTGACCAAGAACCTGCCCAGGGACCTGGAATAAAACCAAATACTATTGTTGTAAAAAAATAGTAGCAATAAAATGATTCCTAATGACATTCTGCTGTACTTACAGATCAGTGCCTTGTTTAGCCATCACCAGAGACACTTCCCCCTCAGCAGATGGAAACAAATATAGAGACCAACAGCCATATATTAGGCAGAGTGAGAGACCTTGAAACTCTGGGGCCTAAATGGGGTGTCTCCATTAAATCCTTCTCCTCAGGGAACAGAGAAACATGCAGAAGACGAGGTAGAAAGAGTTTAAGAGCCAGAGGAGATGAAGATACCAAGGACTCAAAGTCCTCTACATCAACAGGATTAATTAATTTGTCTATGAACTCAGAGAGACTGAGGCAGTGCCTTAGTTAAGGTTTCAATTGCTGTGAAGAGCACCATGACCACAGCATAGAAAAACATTTCATTGGGACTGGCTTATAGTTCAGAGGTTTAGTACATTGCTTTGTGGCAGGAAGCATGGTACTGGAAAAGTGGCTGAGAATTCTACCTCTGGATCAGCAGGCAACAGGAAGATAGAGTGACATTTAGAAGAGATTGAACATTTGAAAGTTCAAAGCCCAATCCCAGTGACACACTTCCTCTAACAAGGCCACACCTCCTAGTACTGCCACCTCCTATGTGCCTATGGGGACCATTTTTATTCAAATCACCACAAGCAGTATACTGGCCCTTCAGGTATCTGCCCGAGATGAAGTCCTACAGCTAAATGGAAAAGTGGACACACACCTCCATCCCTAATCCAAAAACTATGTCCAATTGATAGCCACTAGCAAAGGAACATTTAGTTTTCTACAATGGCATCTTACTCTAGAAACAAACTACTCTTAAGGGTGGGCTGCGTGCTTAACAATAGATGACCAACTCAATGATATGTTTAGAGGTTCCTTGTCACATAATGTATTGGGGCTTTTCCTTTTTATTCCCATTTCTTTTATCAAAATTTCCTTCTCTTTTTTACCCTATGGATCTTTTGAGTATATGTTATACCTTTCAGTTTAGTGTTTTTATGGGGATTCTGGAGTAAGAGTGTGTGTGTGTGTGTGTGTGTGTATTATGGCTTTCAGTTTGGTATTTTTATGGGATTCCAGAGTATGCAAACAAGTGGCTAGAATTTGCACCTACCAGGAAGGGTCTATAGAATGTCCGAATGATAGTTAAGACACAGCATGATTTCTGTATGGTTCAACTCTAATAACTATATGAGTTACTTTATTCTCAATGTGAAAGATTATCAACCTTCTTAATGCTAAAACCTTTTAATCCAGTTTTTCATACTGTGGTGGCCCACACATGATAAGTTATTTTTGTTGCTACTTAACAACTGTAATTTTTCTGTTGTTGTGAATTGTAATGTAAATATCTGTGCTTTTCCATTGTCTTGGGTGAACCCTTTGAAAGGGTCATTCACAATCCACAGGTGAGAATTGCACCTCAATTTGATCTGGTTCCCTATCAAGAGATGAAACCCCATACTCCTGTCTTTCAGTTTTCACTGGGTTTAGTGGCTTTCTTGAACAATCAAACTTTAATAGCAGTGATGAGCTGGATTTCAAATAATAGATTATAAGAGTTCTTAATTTCTCTGGATCAAATTCTCCCACATACAATGCAACCTTTAATTTCCTGACCACCACATAGTGTCAACCCTGTGGCATAAGAACAGGCTGTGTATAGAGTAGCCTCTCTGAAAACCCCTGCTTAGTTTACAGCAAAATATCAGCATCAGCTGCCAGGTATGCATAGAGTTGGGTCTATTACAATCAAAATTCGAGATAAATGTAGAATCAACTAACTTCAGAGTGCAACTAGATAAAGGTTCCCAAGAGAGAAACAATGAAGTGACATGCAGTCCATTTCCAGAACTGTGGGAGGATTGACAGGCTGTTAAGTTTAGAATGGGTTACATCACACCACTAATTGAGCAGCAAGGTTGCTACTGACAAAAGAGCTAACAGCATGTCCTACCGTTTTCATAATCCCAATTGTGGCTCATCCCTGACTCTCTTCTTTTCCTCTTATCATCTGCTATGCCTTCCCATTTTTTTCCTGTGTGTCTTTCTACAGTTTCTCTCTCTCTCTCTCTCTCTCTCTCTCTCTCTCTCTCTCTCTCTCTCT